>SZWC01007305.1:39856-59325 GCA_023375785.1 Penium margaritaceum | reverse complement strand
CTCTCTCTCTCTCTCTCTCTCTCTCTCTCTCTCTCTTGAATGTTTGCACCTACAACTTACCATCATTACATGTTGTTTTCTTTGGTTTCTCAAATAGATGTGCATGCATCCCTGGCATTGTGATGAATGTTTTATTCACATTGGTTTTCATTGGACATTCCATTGAAAGCATTGAAAGCACGATACTACGATGGAATAGATTTCTTCTTTGGAAATGTGGAAGTGGAAGGGTTATGGTGGCTTTTTGAGGTGTATATGAACTTAGTATTGATTTTGTAGGTTTTTGGTGTTTGGTTTGTGTGCTTTCAAATGTATTTTTTTTTGTTTTCCTTTGTTTTGAGAGGTTGTGCTTGGGACTGACATAGTTTTTGCTTTGTTTTTCAAAGGTTCAGCTAATTTTTTTGCCCCCATCCGATTTCGCTCTTCGAGGTGGATTTCGTAAAACTGGGTCACTGTTGGCGATGGCTTACACATCTTTGGTTTCCTTATTGGATCACCATGGACATGCTTCAATGTTTCTTCCCACTTGGGCCGCCGTTTGTGATCTTGATTCTGCATATCCTGGACAGATGTTACTTCGCAGGATTTAAAAAAAGTAATCAATCAAACGACTGTTGAGTCCCACTCACCAAATCTTTGCAGCGTAAGATGGGCTACACTCCATCCACGTGGTGACAAATTCTGTGAATTGAATGCTCCTAGCGGTGCTTTGGAGACCAGCGAATCAAGGGGATCCGGTAATGAACCTTCTGTGGGGGCAAGAGAATCGGAGGGAGTGCTTGAACCGTCGCTTACAGGTCTTCACCGCACCCAACGACTGCACGTACTTGCAGCAGCCAGTCTGGGCTCCAGCTCTTCAGGAGTCTCCCTTCCCTGGCATGATGGCGGCGCAAACCCCTTGGACGATGGGAGACCCAAAGCAATTGAAGGAAACGTCCCAGAAGGGAGGAGGGGGGGGGGGGGGGGGGGGGGGGGGAGGAGGATGACACAAAATAGGCGGGACTTAACAATTGAGCCCAAGGATCAAATAATCCTTCTCGAAAGGGAACTGTTTGAGCTTTGTTATCCATATTGGCAATTCATTTGAGCGCTATTTCAAAATTGGCCATCCTGGACACATTCTTTCTGTAACCTTACAGTGCTAGCCATAATCGAGATCGCTGTGACATCTCCCTTCAACCATAGTCACGACTACGACCGGCCCAGAGCATTTTGTGGAATCAAATTGTTGAGAATCATAACTGGGTAAACATGTGAGGCTCACCAGTAGGGATTTTTGCTATGAAAAAATTACTAAATGTAAATGAGGAAGGAAACAACCTTTTAGAAATGTATTTTTATAGATTAAAAAAAAAAAGCCTCATCATTAAATGATTACATATATCATTATATCTCATGACATACCCTATCATGCTTGATGTTTGACTATAGACTTTTTTTAACCGATGTGGCTCAACGATTTTGTTTTAAAACAATCTTCTTGAGTATACCTTAATAAGCTACTTGGTTAATTGATGGAAAAATCAAGTGGTTTCTACAAATTTATGAAAGAAAACATATTGGTGGTCATATCCCTTCTTCAGCGTGTGAAGTACCGAACAAATTCACTTTCACACGTCACCCATGTCACTCTAACGCTCCTGGCGGCGCCACGCCAGCTGCACAAGACTGACGTAGCCTTGAACAGAGCGAGATTATGGTGTTCACGAAAGATCCTTGTCGAATTCAAGCATGCAAGTTCCTCCTTCAACGAATTCTAAACTGTCACCTAAACAATGTGTTGTCCAAAACCTATGCTCTAGAAAAAATGTGCCCAAAAGTATGAATACATATTTGTTTTATACTTGTTTTTAATAAATCCGATATCAAGTGCAGTATGGTACATCAAAGATATGCCATTTCACACAAGAATGTAATGAAGTTTGGACGAGAAAACATTACAACACAGGCAAATGACAGCTTCAACATTACATGTATCTACAATGTTAGTGACAAACTCTAATGTCTAGTTCTTTTTTGCGGTTCCACATCATCTATATCGAGACCCACCATCGCAACATTCACCAACAAGATACCCTGATGTAGAGGTCGAGTTAGGAGAATAGCAAATGATTTGATAAATAAAGGTGCCTAATTCAAATACATGATACCTTCCAATGACTGAGCTCAACACCTTCACCACAACAGAAAGATAACTTAAGGACACTACGAAGGAAAAAGCATGCTCTTTCAATAAGAGATGCATAAGTTTACACAAACAAAAAACAAGGGTTCACCAAGTTTCTGGTTAACCGACTCGGTGTGTGGTTGAAGACATTTTCACATAACGGAAGGGTTTACTGTGCACCCACATAGAACACGATGTCATCTTAGATACTCATTTGGTGCCTGAATGGGCGTCAACAAAATTTCACGATATCATTGACAAGTGGCTAAAGGATACATGACAACATGTCACTTTGAATTTTGGAATTTTTGCTTAACAAGGAGGGATAACGAAATTGAATGAAAGAGAGAAAGGGTGGTTATGACCACATGAAAGGAGGGGTCGGAGAAAGAATTTGGGTAAATCTACCCTTACACGTGTAAGACCTAGACGATGTTGATGTATTGAAGTTTTATCCATCCATCATGAGGAAGTAAAAAACTAGAAGGTACACAAACATTCTTACACCAAGATTCTGATTGCAATATCTTAAACAAGTGAAACCTTTCTGGATGCATGATCATTTAGCCAAAGGATTTTGGCAAGATCATTGTTTTGATGCTTAACGNATTGAATGAAAGAGAGAAAGGGTGGTTATGACCACATGAAAGGAGGGGTCGGAGAAAGAATTTGGGTAAATCTACCCTTACACGTGTAAGACCTAGACGATGTTGATGTATTGAAGTTTTATCCATCCATCATGAGGAAGTAAAAAACTAGAAGGTACACAAACATTCTTACACCAAGATTCTGATTGCAATATCTTAAACAAGTGAAACCTTTCTGGATGCATGATCATTTAGCCAAAGGATTTTGGCAAGATCATTGTTCTGATGCTTAAAGGTACTTCATATTCTTTGTTTAGATGTTTCTTTTGCTATTGAGATCAGAACATCTTATCTTTCATTACAATGCTTGCCCATACATTGCTTCATATTGACAGTTATCTTGCACAAGGTGATGTACACTGCATTTTGTTGTGTCCAATTCAATATTTAGCTCTCAATTTCTTTCTTACTTTTGAACCTAAAGCTATGAATACAAATGGTAAATCTTGAAAATCATGACTATCTGAAAAGATAAATGATGATTAATAGCTTAATACAAAAGGGTTTCATTTGTTTAGTTTTCCCCTTATGGTATTCAACAAAGAGTTTGAACCCACAATGTAGAAATCAATACTTTGCAAATCATTAAATAGATATCTATCTGTTTCAATCATAATGTTTTAGAGATTACAAGGCTATTACAACATTAACTAATCCAAAGAAAACTCTTCGTTTTCATAAAACGTTTGACCTTTCATTAAAATCACTAAACTTTGGTTGAATATTTGCGCTTTTCCATTCTTTTTCACCTTACAGATCTCTCATAGTAGAAAGCCATATCTGCAATCTTTCATGTTTTATGAGCTACTTATGTCAATACTGCATTTTCGCTCTATCCTTCTTCCATCGCTTTGGCAATGATTGGGAGAAGGTGCCATCACATGCTTGATTGTGCCTAATAAGGATGAATAGATCTCACTTCTATTATGGCCACATTTGAAGTCAGGTGACACTTGAAAAACAATATGGTTAACAATTCAAATCCATCGCAAACAATGTAAAGCATAGTCCAAAACACTAAAAAAACATAAAAGACTGAAAGACGAGGTAAGGCTCCATGTCTTGCCCAATCATGTGGACATAGTCTCAAGAGGCGCTCACATGAATTACCATCACTTTTACTTCACTTAAAATCAATTGTCTAACTCCTTCCAGGGATGTGTGAAGCCTTCTAGTTTGCGAAACTCACCAAAATTACACACATTTCCCTTTAGCTTTTGTGCAATGAAGAAGTCACCCAATGAGTACAAACAGGTGCAATGCCCACTAGTAGTGTGACATCTTCCTCATAGCAATTTGTGTACAACACATTCCAGTCTATTTGCTCTTCCCAAACTACAGCATTGCTAATTGAGGTTGTCATCACCATTTATTTATGGCAATCCCTACACTACACTCTCGGTGCTCTCTCAAGTGGTACGAAAGATAAGTGAGGAATGCCGCACGACAACTACTTAGTTTTCCGCTAGAATGCCACAAAACCAATGGAGGACATCGAGCAGTCCTCATTATTAGTGACAATGGAAATAGTGGGTGAAGGGGGTGCAACAATTGACAAATGGATCTCTGAGTGTAATGATCTTCACACCTAGTGTTGTCTCATTGCTAGTTGCTCCCAACCACACATCCTACTTTAAAGCTGCTGAATAGGTATGGTGACTTGGGCATAATGATAAGCGCATATGAGAATGGCAACATGATGACTTTGAAGGATGACAACTACTTTGCTTGTGACAAAGTTGACCAAAAGGAAGTGTTATGTAGATCATTGGCACATCCTGATTTCATCCTAAGTTTTATGAAATGGCCAAGAGTTGCGTTCTATGGTGGCAACAATATGGATTTCATATATCTCATAACTCTGACAATGAAAAAATGCTCTTAATGAGTGGCATCACGGCTATGATTTCGAGGAGCTTCCTACAACGTTTTGACTTGGTACACAATGATAACCATTCAATTCCCAACAAGGTTCTCAAGCTGCTTAACACCTCATAAAGAAACAAGTACAAGAAAACTAGTCATGAATACCCTACCCAATTGACCACATGGATTGGTTTGCTACATTATGTTGAGGCAATAATGCTCATCCCAGGCCCGTACACAGCCGCGCACCGCTCGGCGACCTCGGGTCGCCTAGGATGTGTCGTCATGTACACATAGTCATGTATGATGACACTTGAATAACAAGTACAGTTTGCTCCCACTGTGCCACACATGTTCCCGTGCTCCCCCAAGATGACCCTACGCTTCCATAACCCGGGAAGGTGTGCACCGGTCTCCCTTCGGTCGCCGTTGTTGCCGGTTGGTGCCTACACCATCCGGTTGAGGCTAGCACACCGTGCCCGGTTCACACTTGGTATCAGAGCCACCCTTGGCTTAGGAGCAGAATCATCTACATGGCAACCTCTCCTGGTCAGTGTAGACGAGCATGCATCTTGTCTCTTTGGCGGATCCGTGCCCAAGACCAACCACACACTCCGGTGACAAGGCGGTAACCGGAGGACCCGTTGAGGAATAAGTTGTACCGGGCACAGAGATGACTTCATCCGGCACGTTCTCGATGGCCGCGGTGTTTGATGCGCAAGGCAAAGGAACAACAGCTGCAGCATTGCAAAAGTTGCTCGTTGACATGCATGCCAAGATGGACATGTTGGAGAAGCAAAACACAAACCTCAATCAGGAGCTCGCGAAGCGCCCAATGACAACACCAATGGCAGTTGCCACCGCAAACGCACTTACGATGGGCATCCTGAGCCCGCCCAAGCCGGATCCATTCGACCTGTCGAGGAAGGATGGGCCAGCTCTGCATGCTTGGATACTTGGACTGGAATTGTACTTCACCGCCATCGGCGTGGATGCCTCGAGGTACGAGGCACGCCGCGAATATGCCGTGACTCTATTGAGAGGGGCATCGTTGGATTGGTGGGCCGATGTGATGCGGTCCAATCCACACGGCAGTGGAGCAGCAATGGTCGCCGGCATTGCGGGTGCGACCAGAATCTTAGCCCCATCGGCTCCAACCTGCAGTAGAGGCGACCCTAGCCTCAAATGTCCGACCTCGTGGAAGTAGTTCACGGAGTCGTTCATCAAGCACTTTACTGTGGGTGCTGTGAGGAACAACGCGCACACCAACATGCGTTGGCTTCGCCAATTTGGAAACGTCGCTGACTACACCCACAACTTTCATGAGATCATCACCAACTGCGGCTTTGACTCCCACGAATTGTGCTTCCACTATAGCAACGGCCTCAAGAACGAAGCCCGTGCTATGACGGTGATGCACGACCTCAACGACGAACTGCCGGGGATGATTGCAGCAGCTGAGCGGTACGAATCGCACATAACACAGGCTCATGCCAACAGCCACAAAGCTTTTGGTGGTGGTTATGCCAAACGGGCCAAGAGCAACAACATGCCCATAGAGATTGGAGCGTTACAACAGTGCAAGTGCTACAATTGTGGCAAACCTCACCACATTGTGTGTGATTGTCGGAGTCCAAAGAAGGGCGACGGCAAGGGTAAGCGGCAAAGGAAGGAGAAGTAAGCCACGAAGGAACCAGAGCAACAAAGGAGTCAAGAAACGAGGAGAGTCGGGAGAAGATGGCTTTACTCATGGCTCCTCTCAGCCCAAACTGCCAGTTGACTGCCCACCTGAACACTCTACGGCAATAAAGGGGGTTTCTGAGGTCAAGGCATGGGACGCGGGGTATGAGGTGGAGCAACCCGCACTTCTCTTGGAGGTGCGAGTCAAGGGCGTCAAGGAGAAGGTGGGGAGTTTGCTGGATTGTGGCGCGAGCCACAGTTTTATGAGCATGGAGTGTGCTCGGAAGTGGAGCCTTGTGCTCACTAGCAAGAAGAGGACCGCTAACCAAGTGGACGGCATGATTGAAGTGGGTTACCTGGCCCGTCCCCTCTCCATTTGCGTGGGGAAGCTTTGCATAACGATCGTATAGCGGGTGTGCCCGATGAAGGATTACGATGTGATCCTCGGCCATGACTTCCTCCACAAGTACAACCCCACAGTCACTTGGGAGGTGCACACCGTCTCAGTCAACCTCGGAGACAAGGAGTATCCCATGCCTACGTGGTCCAAGGAAGAGGCCGTGGAGGAGGAGACTTGCGGGGAGGGAGCACCGCAGCAGTCGATGCCTCACAAGGAGGGATCAGCGCCTATGATGCTGAACTTAGTGCAGCTCAAGCGCGTGATTCAGAAAAGGGAGCAGATTCTTCTGGCGTTTGTGCGAGATGTGGAGGACGATTTTGACAAACCAGAGGATGTGGCACCTGCTCTGGCGCATGGGGCGACTTATGGGCAGCCAGGAGTCCAAGGCAAGTTTGTCGCAGTGTCCAAGGAGCTTTGGAAGGTGTGTACGGAGTTCAAGGACGTGTTCCCCGACACCCTCCTGGCGGGTCTGCCACCAAAACCGGAGGTGGACCATCGCATCAACCTCAAACCTGGAGCGCAACCGCCTATTTGTGCAACGTATCGCATGAGCAACGCAGAGCTATAAGAGATGAAGAAGCAGCTGACCGAGATGACGAAGCAGGGCTTCATCCGCCCATCCTTGTCTTCTTACGCTGTACCTGTCTTTTTTGTGCAGAAAAAAACGGGGGAGATGCGCATGTGCGTGGACTTCCGGGCGTTGAACGAGTTGACCATCAAGAACCGATACTTGGTTCCACGGGCCGAGGAACTCTTCGATCAGCTCTGTGCGGCTCGGTTTTTCACAAAGATTGACCTCCATTCCGGCTACCACCAGATCTGCATTGTAGCAAATGATGTGGAAAAGACTGCTTTCTGCATCCGCTATGGTCACTACAAGTTTCTCGTGATGCCTTTTGGGTTGACCAATGCGCCGGTCACCTTCATGACGGAAATGAACAACATCTTCAGGCCGCATTTGGATGACTACATGGTGGTGTACCTCGACGACATCTTGGTGTATAGCAAGACAGCGGAGGAGCATGAGGAGCATGTGAAGAAGGTCCTCAAGATTTTTAGGAAGGAGAAGTATTTTGTAGAGCTCTCCAAGTGCGAATTTGCAATGGGGAAAGTTGAATTCCTTGGACACATAGTTGGTAATGGATAGACTTCCATGGACCTGCACAAAGGTGTCGGCTGTGCAAGAGTGGCCGAAGTTGTGTAGTTTGCACGATGTGCAAGTGTTCCTTGGTTTTTGCAACTATTACCGCAGGTTCATCCTTGGCTATGCGGGAGTGTCAGTGCCACTCTCCAATCTCACTCATAAGGATCGCGAGTGGAGTTGGGAAATCAGCAAACAAGAAGCATATGAGAATCTCAAAAGGGCTCTGACCTCCGCGCCGGCCTTGCACTTGGCTCTGAGTTTGAAATGGCGTCGGATGTATCAGATCTAGCCATTAGTGGAATCCTTTTGTAGGACTTTGGTAACAGGTGACTACCGGTCGCCTACTTCTCGCGCAAGTTGCACGGGGCGGAGCTGAACTACGCCACCCATGACAAGGTAATGCTCACCGTGGTCGCAACCTTCAAGAACTAGTAGTGCTACCGCGAGGCGCAGAAATGCACGGTCTACACTGACCACCACGTGTTGAAGTACTTCAAGACGCAGCCGAACCTGAGTCCACGGCAAGCGCGTTGGGTGGAATACCTCGAGTCGCACTTCAACTACGAGAACGTGTACCGGCCGGGTCGCATCAACCCAGCCAACGCACTCTCATGGCGACCGGACCAGATGATGCGGGTCGCGTCTCTCACCATCCACGAGGATTCCTTCCTTGTGAAGCATTTCACGGAGGGATATGAGGTACATGGGGAATATGACACTCGGAGATTTTTCTTTGAGGCACCGTATTGGTCACGGCGTGTCATGCAGGTGGTGGTTCCCGCGGTGCCCGCGCTTTGACAGCTGATTTTGGAGGAGTACCATAACAATGCCCCCTGTAGTTACCTCTCCATCAAAAGGACATCGAAGACGATGGCTCGCTTCTTTTGGTAGCCCACCATGTTGTCCGAGGTGGCAGAATTGTGCTGGAGTTGTGACATATGCCAACGCCACAAGGCGCAGAGGACAAAGACCCCAGGCCTCCTCCAACCCTTGCCCATTCTTGAGAAGCCGTGGCAAGACATCTCCATGGACTTCATCACGGGCTTGCCCGAGACAGCGGTAGGTCACAATGCGGTGTTGGTGGTGATGGATTGCTTCAGCAAGATGTTGCATTTCATTGCGATGCGTGATATGGTGAGCGCGGAAGGCACGGCTTGGTTGTTCCTTGAGTGCATGGTGCGTCTCCATGGCGTGCCGCGGTCCATTGTGAGCGATCATGACCCACGCTTCACAAGTAAGTTCTGGCAAGAACTCATGGAGCGGTATGGTAGTAGGGTGCAGCTGTCGACCAGTTTTCATCCCCAAACTGACAGACAACCAGAGTGGACGAACCAGACGTTGGAGAAGCTCCTCTGTATAGTGGGTGATCCAGACCAGACGGCGTGGGACCAGTGGTTGTTGGTCGCAGAACTGGCATACAACACTGCCACGTCTGCCTCCATTGGCAAGGCGCCATTTGAGGTGGTGAATTGGATGGTGCCCGCAACGCCCCTCGGTTTGCATGTCGCAAGCAACCTGCCAACGATCGAGTCTATCACACGTGACTTCACACAGATTTGGGCGACGACGCAGCATGCAGTGGCAAAGGCACAAGAGCATCAGAAAGTACAAGCAGACCGGGACGCGTAAACGCGATGCTCAAGGTCAGTGATCGCGTGCTTCTCAACAGCGCGTATGTCAAGCCTCGCGGGGTCCGGTCGGACAAGTTGAAACCCCGGTGGCTTGGTCCGTTTGAGGTGCTTGAAATGCGGACACCCGTGATGACAAGTTGAAACCCCGGTGGCTTCTTCTGCCTTCCATGCCAGTCCACGACGTGTTCCACATATCGAAGCTCAAACTCTACCATGATCCGGCCGAGAATTTTCTTGGCCGCAATTCTGTGCCTCCCCCTCCGGTGGTGATCGAGGGCGAGCAAGAGTCTGAGGTGGAGGCCATCCTTGACCACCGTCGTCGTGGCCGTGGATGGGAGTACCTGGTCAAGTGGAAGGGGTATGATGTGGCCCACAACTCATGGGAGCCTGACTGCAACTTCAATGTTGGCGGGGTGAATGGCATCCTCCGGGAGTACCAAGAGCGAACCGGGACGCCTCGCTCCTAAAGGGGGGGAGGGGGGATAGTGTAAGCTAGACAGTGCCAACGACGCTGATCATGGCTCAAAGCTTCCTTGAACGTGCAATCTGACTATGGATTGTAATCCACAGGAAAAACCGTGCGAGATTGACCCAAAAACGGGGTCGATCCAACAAGAATTGAGGAAGTTATGTCCGGCCAAAGGTTGGACCGGTCGAGGGGAAAACAGATGACGGGAATCCATTCCCAAAGACCAAGGCTCGACCCTTGGAAGACCCAAGCGCACTTTGGGACCCGGGTAGTCAATGAACCAAGGATGATTGAGGACCAAGGGTGCTTCGGAATAGCACCCTGATGTGTTACTTCTAGAAAGGGCGCTTCGGGCAGCCGTCATCGCCGCTAGTGGTGCTGCCAGCGGCTGATTGCTGTGGTTCACAGAAACGGCCATATCTTGGCCGTTCCTCCACGGAATAACGTGATTCTTGATGCATTGGAAAGGTGAAGAGATGAGCTACGTGATTCTGAGGAAATAACGCTCATCCTAAGCCCTTACACAGCTGTACACGGCTCGGTGACCTCGGGTCGCCTAGGATGTGGCATCATGTGTACATAGTCTTGTATGTTGACACTTGAATAACAGGTACAGTTTACTCTCACTGTGCCACACGTGTTCCCATGCCCCCCCAAGTTGACCCTACACTTCCGCAACCCCAGGAAGGTGTGCTCCGGCCTCTCTTTGGTTGCCGTTGCCGCTGGTTGGTGCCTACACCATCTGGTTGAGGCTAGGACACCGCGCCCGGTTCACATCTTCTGTGTCACCTTGAAGGAGGTTGTATGTAGAAGCACCATTGAATTCGTAAAATGATTTAGCAATAGAGGTTTAGTGGATTTATAAAGTGATGCCAAGATCATTTTTTGTTTTTCCATGAGAATTCAGTTATCATTTTGTGAGATGTTTGATGGTGGAAAGCAGACCCACCTAAGCGTTTCGTGCCTGAGAAGATGGTGAGTTGAGAAAAGAGCCATGTAAATCTGAGTGAAGGGTACACAACTCATGAAACACGGTAATCTTGAAGGGATGGTCTTGTAGAATATGTCAAAGCACAAAGGGCTAGAATTGTTCTGAGAAATAGCCAAAGCCTTCGTAGAGACAAGCTTGGCGTAAAAAGAATTGTTAGAGGACTCATGATATTGTGTGGACACAAAACTGAGGTAAAGTGTTAGTACTTGAATTCTAAATAATGAAAGAGCTCAAGCAGCGATGTTATGAACCCCATTGTTTCAACATGGGAAAACACTTACAAGGGGGTATGGGAACAAAAAAAAGTAAGTAAATGATATCAGTGTTATTCCATTTTCCATGATTGAACCATCTAATTCTCGGTTGTCTAGACTTCTCTTTGAAGGAGTCTAATGGGGTTGGCTATTGAGGGGGTATTTTTCATTACTTTGCACTTTATTGTCATCCTTGTTCCGGTTTCCTTGCATTGTTCCAGCGGCTAGGGATTTTTGTAAGTGCAATAGCAGTTACTATAGTTGGGGACGTTGGTGCCATAGGTGATGTGCTTATCGTAATTCAAGATTTTTTTAAGTCCATTGCTACGGATATCAAAGTTGCGGTGTATGTTTTTGTGGCCATTATGGCCTTTATGGATGACTTCATTGGTGTTAGTTGGAAAGAATTTATTGTTCTTTTGGTGAAAACAAAGCTTGGAAGTATTCTTTGGATTGAGGCCACGTATGTCACACTTATGTGGTGGGATGAGCTCATCCTTGTTCAAGTTTATCACATTAGCCTCCCTTTATGATTACGACTGTTGATGCAAATGAGAGAACCAAACATATTACCTTCATAAGTGCTGCTACACGAATGGAGGTAACAGCTACTATCATTGACACTAGGTGAAGGAGACATGGAGAGATTGCAAAGGAGGAAGAGGAAGAAGCAGCAAAAGTGGAGGCATAGATGGCGATGGTGGTGGATGCAACCTCGATAAGAGTAATGTTTGAAGAGAATGTAATGCCATCTGCTACAGCTAAGAACTGTGTTCGATTTTAATTTATAGCTGCTACAACTGGATAAAAGAAGAAGGTGGCGGCGGTAATGTAACTACTACTTAGGCTTCTAGTGTGTCTAATTGTGTATGCATGCCACGGGTAGTGCCTAAAACATGGAAGAAGCAACACCGGCGTCCAATGCAGGATATGGGAGCAAAGATGCATGCTTCAATGATTGCGGAAACAAAAGAGAAGCCACAAGATGAGGCAATTGTGTTGGATGAGCGATTGACTTGGCGGGTAGCACTGCTATGGCAGAATGTGATGTAAATGTTTGTAAAGAAGTGGAGATGATGGTCTATCTATGACGACCTTCTGAATGTGGACATGCCAATGTTATCAACGATTCAAAGAGGACTGGGAGGGGTTACTCGTGTTTGATGTGGTCATTTTCCTGGTTTCATCTACGTCGACAACTATGCATACTTGTGTAATAGGGAGTCTTGTGATGTTGTACCGCATGCACAATTGAACTGTGCATACTCACGACTATTGTTGTTGGTAGGATCATGCTTGTCACCTAGTATGTTTGTGGGGTTACAATGGCTGTGTGTCAGCTATGAGTCCCTTGACTACTCCTCCGTTTAGGTCATTGTTTAACGATGTTCACTTATTGTAGCAAAACGTGGCAAGAGGGTTGCCGTGCACACCATTTTTTACATGAATAAATGGTACGAACAATAAATACAACCTTTTTGTGCTCAAAATCATACCAATTCGTTGGGAATCGTTGCATTTGTGTTTTAGCCAAAGCGCATTGGTTCAAATCCCATGGTCGACTTGAAACCTAATAGCATCTTGATGTGACACCATGGTGCCTGTAGGTATACATGGGAGAACAACATCCTAAAGACCTGGGTCTCACATGCTCAAGGAAGCATGCCCGTTAGGACTGTAGCATGGCGAATCACAAGACGACAGGTTGCTTTATGGATGTCGGGTTTGCACCATGAGGTTGTAGTGCCAACTAAGGAGGACCACGTTAAGCCTGGTTACCGGGTGACATGGAGGGGTTGGCCTCCAATGAAGACGGTGTCAGGTTTTTAAGTGGGAGGGGTGTAGTTGAACGCAGTCTGAGGGTTTCCCTGTGCATAATCATGCAATTTCAACACTAGATACAACCAGTTTTAGTTCAACGGTAGAGCTTTTTTTCGGAAAGAGTTACACTTAATGTTAAGCTGATGGTTTTTGAGAGGTAGGTAGGGGCTTTATAGAGAGTGAAGATGCTAGGTAGAAAGGCAACCAAACAGGAGACGGAGGCTGCTCCACGCGGGTTTCATGCCTAAGGCAGTGGGGCTTTAGGCTAAGGGATCACTCACACAGATTTCTTTCCAAAAACAGTTGTCATTGTTTTAACTGCTGGTGTTCCTATTAGTGTTATTCTTTTTGTATGTTTAATTTGATCACAGTCATGAAAGATTTGAAAGAGTACAACTTAGATTGAGAGGGGGTGACATTTTTCTACCCCAAATCTTTCATTCGATGACTTGTTTCCCTTAGATACTCTTATGTTACTGGTTCGAGAAGGAAGTTGAGTGAGGAGTCAAGCATGTCAGGATGGAGGAAATAGCACACACAAGTAAGCCAAGGTAAGTAAAGCTAAGAAAAAATATGTCAGCCACACATATAATTTGTAGCCTTGTTGAGAGTGAGCATGGTTGACAAGTCCATTTGTGTGAACGTTTTTTGCATGGGGCTTCAAAGCCACCCATGAGGTCGATCCAAACAACTAGAATTTCTTATCTGATTTGCTGCTACTACTTGGTGAAAAAACAACTAAACAGAAATTCCTTTTCATTCTTGGAATGAGAATAAAAAAACAACTAGACAGAAATGCCTTTTCATTCTTGGAGTTTTATGCGGAAAGAACATTTGTGTCATGTAAGAGAATAATGTGGCACATCCCCCACAAGCTCATGTAACATGTAGGCAATACATGTGTGGCTTTTGGTGCTTGAGTGAGTGAGCTCTAAGACAAGTGAACCAAATGTGTTCCATAACAATGTGTGCGCATGGGAATGTTTTAGTTTCCTACTGAGTAGTGCGTGTGGGTGAAGCTAAGAGGTCATTGGCATAGTTGTACGTGCAACACCAACAGTCATACCTCGATCATTCTTCTCTTGCATACATGTACTTAGCATTAGGACTCTTTCCATTGAAGTGCACTCAATACTAGTTATGCGATGAATGATAAGTGATGAGCTTCGAACGTCTCACTGGGCAAAATAGAATTTCACCTTTTTGGTACAAATCACTCAAATGTTACATTTTCCCAATTTGTCTCCTCTATGGAACACATACTTATCAACCATTTAAGTGATTACTGGAATGTTAAGGATGACCCATCACCCTGTTTTTGTGCTAGAGAGGGCAGTGGCCAAGTGATCATGGGGTACGTCCCGGATGTACCTTTTGAACTTTTAAGTATTGGATAGGCAGGAAAAGTTTTCATCGTAAGTGTAGGGGAGTTGCATCCCTTCTGTTGGGCGGATATGTAATGATGCGATCCATTTTTATAATTGCCCAGTGTTTATTTGTGATGATGCCAGCTTTGCAAATCTTGCACGTGGTTTAGGCTTTTTTGCGATTGCGAACAGCTCGTCACTGCTGGACGACTGTGACCATCTTGGAAGATGCAGATCCTTCCCCTTGTGAAAGGTCACATGAGATCCCGGCCGTTCTGGGATTCAGGCCCTTGTTGGGGGTCCATAGCGCCCATTTTTTTTTAGAGCTATGGTCTCTGATGAAACATAAACGACTGTATTCTATTAAAGTGGATCTAACCACTATGTTGTGAGTTCAGCACCCATTTTCTGAGAATACTCTCAGAAAGCATGTTACAGTTCATCAATGCAGTCGTGTTGCCGAACACGAACCGGTGGAAGCTGGTTCCAAATCTGACCACCTCAGCAACAAAATGGCTCAAAGCCGCCAGTTTGCGATCCGGCGTTACGGGCCGTGGCTTGGAAAGGGTGAAAAGTTTTCGCCCACCTCATTCACTCACTTTCTCCGCGGACACACCATGTCGACTTGCGACCTGGATCTCACATGTCCGCTTTCAGTCTGCCTCCAACAGACTTGTCCGCATTATTCTCGAGAGGTGAGACAAAAGTTTGCAAACCAGGGTGACAATTAAGATTAAATATGGATTTGAAAAGACACCGCGCCACCTGTAGCTCATGCAACACAGCCTGGTGGAAAATGTCGCGGACATGCGTGGTGAACAGAAGAGGGTTAAAAAAGATTCACCCATTCTCAGCCATGGCCACGATTGCGAGTCCATTTCGAGGCCTCCCCTGCACAAAAGAAGAAAAGCGCGCGTGACGGACCGCATCTTCCCCTAGCACCAGCTGTCATAATTGTGAGGGAGACGTGGGCGCCTCCTCGCTTTGCTGCGCAATGCAAAGGGCAAATCCAAAAGCGAGGTGACCGCGCATGGCACGAAATCTTTCTTCCGAGATTTTGAGAGGGGGATTCTGGCCGTGCAAGCCCACGGGGTGGCCCATCTGGACAATGAATGCCCTCGGCGGTGCCATTGCTTTACTGACGTCTATCTAGAGGAATGCAAAAAAATGCTTTTCACTGCAAAGAGGAGGGCACTGTGCCACCGCGATTGCTCCGCGCAGCTTTCCACGTGTTTGCTCACTCCTACGGCCAGTCTGGGCTCCAGCTCTTCAAGAGTATCGCTTCCCTGGCACCTTGGTGGTGCCAACACCCTTGGGCCAAGAGAATTCAGAGCCGAGCACGGGCGTATAAGGGCGGGGTTGGCTTGGGGGGAGGGGGGAGGTGAGTAGAGAGCAACCGGGCATTCCGAGTCGGGGCTACGGCCACGACACGTGAGCGGTCCAGCTTCAAGCACACAAGATCTCTCCGCTATGCCCGGGGGCCCCACCCCACGTTGCGGACGCCCAAGCGCCCCGTCTTTCACCTGCTGTGGTGCGCTTGCCGTCAAACACAACGGAGGTGCTCGTGCACCCATGATGGATAAAAAGCCTTCCGGTTCCATCTATTCAGTACGATACGGTAGAGCATGTTCTCCCTCTGCCTCCTACACCCCGTACTGACTGACTGAGCGCATATCACACACCGTCCTTCATTGCCACTTCACTTTCAACACAGTCAAGCCGCACCCACTGTTCACTGGCTATGAACCGCACCGCACAGCGCACCATGACACCCTTTGCCACCGCCGCACGCTGTGCCCCGCAAAATCTCCCCTCTGAAACGCCCGTGCGACTAAAACTGTGGGGCCCTGCATTATAGGACACGACTCACAGCCCAGTTACCAGCTCAGGGCAAGACGCGTGCGCACACTGATGGACAACTTTGAGTGGAGCTCGCTGTTAGCCTCGACACCCATCGCCGGCAACGGCGGCGTGGCCCTAAAGGAGTGGAGCCACGCGCGCGATGACCTTCGCTCCTATGGCTTCATGGCAGCCGGGAGCTACAAGCCGCACGTCCACGCCGCACAGCACTCAAGTGGAGAGGGCAACTCGTGCGCCGTGTCGTTGAGCGCCAGCAAGAACCGCGACGTGATTGCTTCCAAGGACGGCGGCGGCAACTGTGGCAGCGAGGTTGAGGTTGACCAGAAGGCGGAGCCGTGTGGGGCGGTGGCCGTTCCTGCCGACGTCCACAACACTCTGCGATCGTAGAGAGATGCGTTTGCTAGCAGCAGTAGCAACAACGACGAGTCTGGACTGGCCTACAGTGCAGGCGGCAGCAGTGGGTTCCCGGTGAGAGGCGCTGCGGCCACTATTTTGCGAAGCTTCCCCTAGCTTTCGGATGTTCTGTGCGCGGCCGACCCATCCATGTTAAATGAGGTGCTGGCGCTGCTCAATCCTGCACATCAGCAGCTCTCTAGCCGTGGCGATGTGGATGCGGCAGGGAATGGCATCGGAGAGGCTCCTCCGAGCATTGACCTGGCGCGGCTCGTGCCCAGGGGCGCCGTGGATGCCTACTCCCTCTCTTTCCTTCCTGATAACGGGCCAGTACTCGCCAAGAAAGACGGCCGGGATCGTCCTATCATCGCAACCATGGCCATGGCAATGGCGGGAGGCAGATGCGAGTCGCTGCCGTCCACGCCCCCACATCTGAGCGCTCTCAACAGCCCTTGCATATCCCGCAGTTCCAGCCCAATGACAACGCCACCCAGCAGCAGCCCCATCTGCAGCAGCCCAATCTTGTCAACGTCAGCAGCAACGGCAGCTGCTGCAAACGCCACACTGCTGCCGCAACCCAATGTCGGCAGCCCTGGCTCTGGCAGCTTCGGCAACTCTGGCAAAGGCAGTGGATTGTCTCCTCTCTCCCGTGGGGGTTGTCCTATCCTTTTGGCAGTGGCCGGTCCAGCGCTGGAAGTGGCAGGTACTTCACCTCTTGGCCTGTCCTGGAACGTGTTTACATGGTGTGCCCCTTGCCATGAGTACCGTTGATCATACTCCCTGGTTCGACCACTGAGGAGTGGTCGAACACCAGATTTGGATTCCTTCAATTTTTCCATGCAAGATTGAGCTTTGAATCGCTCGATTTGAGTGAGTATTCATAAAGTTAGCCTAGCCCGAAAAATGGGTGTTGGGTGGGTGGAATCTGGTACCCGCCATGGGTGGCAGGATATTGCACCGCCAGGGATCCGAGTTCATTCCTAATGGCCTCCAAATGCACCAGGGGCATGAATGAGGTGACCATAAGGACCTCCTTGACCAGGATGAACTTCTCGTTGACTTCTGGGCAAAGAAAGGCGCTTCGACGGGTCATCGTCGAAGCGCCTCCCGTTGCCTAGAGTGCAAGGCCAGGAGGGCGACTCCACCAAGGGTTACTTGGCCGTAGCAGGGGCTCTACTGCTCCATTTTCGGCGTGCTTGGATGCGTTGGAAAGCTTAGATCACAGGCTATAAGGACCTTATGTAACATCACAATTCTAATTAACAAAAACGTGTTTTGATTCAGATCTACTGAAAGCGACGTGTTCTGCCCACTCACATCAGTGATCCTTGTGCTCCACACTCTTCACCATTGTTGTCCATTGGCTGCCCAAACCTTGGTAGCGTGTATCACTGAGAGCTAGGCATCCTTAAGGGTGCCTCCACACCCACTAGAGCCATCATAACGTGCCGTCCTGGCTGGGAGAGAAGGTTGCGTGTCAGCAGCAGCAGGAGCAGCAGCGGCAAAGGAAGCGGACATGGGAGGATGCAGCTGGTGCGCTTTCTAGTGCAGATGCTGCGACCATTGCTGCAGTGGCTGCTGTTGCAGGAGCCACTGAAAGCGGAGGAGACAAGCACTGCAGCCCAGGGAGCAAGCCAAATCGAGTCAACAACGACAAGGAAAGTGATAACAACAATGAATCAAACAATACGCAAGACCCTCTGGCGATGGCCATGACAGCGGCGAGAGGGACAGAGCAGACAGCGGCAGCGGCGGTGGCGGCGGTTACAAGATAAAGGCAAAGAGCATGACGGAGAGGTAACAGCGTGACCACATCAGCGATGCGCTGACGCAGCTGCGTGCCGCGGTGGACGGGCATGGCAACATGGCGTCCATGCTCAACCATGCTGTGAATACGCTGCAATCATTGCAGCAAACCAACAAGCAGCTGGAGCTATAGCTTCTGCAGCACAGGCTGCTGTGCTCTTGCGGCGCAGCCAATGCCCCGGTCCACTGCCACCGCCTCTAGAGATGCTTCTACAGGCTAGGACGTACGAGCTTTAGCTTTTTCATAATTCATAATGAGCCAGATGGTGACAAGTTGCAGAGGTGCTTCTGAGTGATCCACTTGAGTTCAGTGTGTGCGTCTGATTTGGCATGTCCTGGAGTGACCTATAGCTAGCTGCATTCTTGTAGTTAAGCACAGAACCTTTCAGGGCAACTGTGAAGCCCCAGGTACAGAGCTTTTGGGCTTGGCACGTCTCCATCGTTTTCCGACCTCTCCATGGTCCGGTCCTCTATTTTATCATGACATGTGGTTGGTTCATCTATAAAGAGAAGTTCAGCATTTTCTTTAAGCATCCATGCACTCTCCCCATGCTTCTCCTTCCCACCTTCAACGTGTGTCCAATCTTGCTCATGAGACAACACTGCTCTAGCTGCGACAGTGTCTGCCTGCGGCACGACTGCCGAGGAGGTCTGCCGATGGAGCTGAGCACGTTGGAGGGAGGAGGCTCCAACCAAACGTGTGTAGGCCTCAATGTGCATCGGCCCCACCAGACGACACTCCAGCAGTGTCGCGTCTTGCCGTCAATCATATGCACGCCAATGTACAAAAGCCGGGAGGACACAACAGAGCGCAATGAGAGATGCATGAAAACCAACACTCCCCCATGACTCACAAGCGCAATGCACATAGACGGGCAGAGAGCACGGAGACCAAGCGGACAGAGGTAGAGAGAGAGAGAGAGAGAGAGAGAGAGAGAGAGAGAGAGAGAGAGAGAGAGAGAGAGAGAGAGAA
>SZWC01007305.1:23412-39738 GCA_023375785.1 Penium margaritaceum | reverse complement strand
GAGCACGGAGACCAAGCGGACAGAGGTAGAGAGAGAGAGAGAGAGAGAGAGAGAGAGGACCTCACAGACGCACACCAACAACACTCACAGCCTTCTTGAACGAGTCACGCTTCAATGCATTGGTCAAGAAGTCAGCCAACTGTAGTGCCGTCTCAATCCACACGATGCTGACGTTGCCTTCATGCAACAATGAATGCACATAGTGATACTCGACATTGATGTGCTTTGTGCGAGTGTGACATACGCCGTCATTGTCAGCAATGACCATGGCACTCTCTTTGTCACAGTGCAACGTGATGGACGGGACTGACTAACGCAACTCAGACAACAGGCGACGCAGCCACACGTTCTCACATGCACCAGAACCAAGGGCCACATAATCAGCCTCGGCAATGCTGTGTGCAATGCAGCCTTGCTTGCCGTTGCGCCAAGACACAGCCGTGCCACCAACAAGAAAGATCCAGCCAGTACGACTCTTACCGTCCGGACTACCGGTCCAGTCACTGTCAGTATAGCCTACCACAAGAACGGACGGCTGTCGACCGAACATGAGGCCTCGCCATGGGGTCGAGATGACGTAGCATAGTACTCGAAACGTGACCTTGAAGTGGAGGTGACACGGCTCTTGAGAGAAATGGGCCAGTAGGTTGACGGTAAACGCAATGTCTGGATGCATCGTCGTCGCAAAAGAAATCAGTGACCCGATGACACGCAGATACGTGGTCACGTCTACCGGCTCCTCCACAACGGCTGGATTGGACATGGGTGAGGATGCTCTCGACACGAGGGACAGGTCCTCAGCAAAGCGCCCTGAAAACATTTGGACGTAGGCGGCCTGATGGACGTGTAGGACACCCATGGAGCGATCATGCTCAAGCTCCATGCCCATAAAGACTCGAGTCGATCCGAGGTCCTTCATCTGGTTGGTGGCATGGAGCGACTCCTTGATCTGCTGGATGGCAGCAGCATCCGGTGACGCGATGAGCAGGTCATCGACGTAGACCAGGGTAGCGACAAAGGTCTGGCCTCGCACACTGATGCACAGTGCGGGATTGGCAGTGCTGCGAAGGAGGCCGCCGCAGAGAAGCGTATGGCTGATCTCCTAATTCTAGTAGCGCGCTGACTGCTTCAGGCCATAGAGGGCCTTCTGTAGCTTCCAGACCTTGCCAGAGCCATTGTCAAAGCCTGGAGGCTGCGTCATGTAGAGCTCCTTGCCCTCCAGTGAGCCATGGAGAAAGGCGTTACTCACCCCCTGTTAGAAACCGGGGTGCGGTTCCAACGTGGCCCGAAAGGTCTGCTTGGCTCACGGCTATGTTTTGTGCAGGTTCTGAGTCTAAGCGTGAGCTTTCTAGTCGCCTCACGCTATGTTTCTGGGAGTTGAAGACATTTGTGAGACAGTCACTTTTGTGAGGGGAATAACGTGATTTTGCATTAGTTTTTTAACATGGACATGATGTAAACATTTGTAGGGCTAGTCATGAACTCTCCAACACACCAAACCGTGTACAATTAGGATAAGCGTAGCTCTCGCTACGTCAGTCGAAGCGCAGCACCCCAAACCAGCGGCTCACTCGGCGGCGCGCACCACGTCGCCCGCCGAGGCGCCTTCACACATCAAGGACCCATCAAAACGCCATTCCGGAGGCGCAGATGTCCCTACGCGTAGTGGCGATGCCTCTTACGCCTTTGGGATCTTCTTCGATGAGTTAATCATCGAGTTTGGTGATGGGGATGGATGTGGGTCGAAACCTGTTCGCGGACCTGCAGTCGGAATTTTGACCCAGTCCCCGAGTAACAAAATGTACTACTGAGTTCCGGACGCCGAGCCAGAAATTTGGCTAAGTCCCTTAGTAACAAACTGCACTGCTGGCATCCGGCGGATCTTTCGCCGGACGCCTTGGCAGCCCTTCCGGAGCAAAATCTCCAGATGGACTTTTGTTACTCGGTCAGGTGGATTATCCACCTCCGGTCGAACCATGGCCGACTCCCAGAGCCGCCGCGCACACCCTAACTTTGGAAGCTCATATCTCCCTTGTTACTTGTCCGATTCCGGCAAAACAACTTCCACCGGATTCAGCAACTCGTCAGTTTTTTGGGAAAAACCTCTTTTTTGGGATCCGAGCAATCCTCAAGTTTCCAGATCCGTCGACGAGGATTTCTTTCTCTCTGGCGGCTCGTCGGCGCCTCCCGGCGCCGCACTTGGGCATGCAGAGGGGCAAATCTTCAACATTCTCCCCTTTGCACCCGCCATGCCCGCTGCTCCTATGTGCTCTCACTCATCTTGTGTTGTGCCCTCCAACCCATCATAGCTGGTCATCTCAAGCCCGGCCATGCTCAATGCGTGCCGGTCGACGGGTTGCGGTTTGGTCAAGCAATCCGCAAGCATGTTGTGCGTGCTGCAATGCTGCAGCACCACCTGTCCCTTTTCAACCATGTCCCGTGCGTAGTAGTAACGCACGTTGATGTGCTTTGTCCTCCTGTGCTCCGTCGAGTTGTTTGTCATTGAGATTGAGCCGGTGTTGTCCTCTTGCACCACCGTAGGCTCTTCCTGTGGCACACCCAGCTCCCCCAGCAACGTGCGGAGCCACACTGCTTCCTTTACCGCCTCGTCCAGCGCGATGTACTCTGCTTCCACTGTGGAGGTGGGAATGCAGTCCTGCTTTTTCCTGCACCAGGAAACCACTGCACCAGCGAGGACACTCACGTAGCTGGATGTGGACTTCCGCTTGTCCACATCGCCAGCGTAGTCTGCGTCCGTGTAGGAGACAAGACTCAAAGGGTCTATCCGGCCCTTGCCGTCGAACCTCAAGCGCGCATGCCACATCGCTTGCAGGTATCCGAGGATGCGCTTGACCGCCTACTAGTGTAGTGGCCCTGGATCGGCCACGTACCCGCTCACTTGGCCCAGCCTGTAGGCCAGGTCTGGTCGAGTTGCCACCATGGCATACATGAGGCTACCCACCGCCGATTGGTAGGGCACCCCTGCCATATCCTCCCACTCTTCTTTTGTTTGCGGCGCCATTGCCGCACTCAATTCACGGGTCATGGAGACTGGACTGCCAAATGGTTTGCAGTCCTCCATGCCGTACCGCTTCAACACCTTGGCCACGTGTTTGGTCTGTCCCAGCTCAAGCGTGCACGCCCTACGGTTCCGCGTACTGCTCACCCCGAGGTAGTACTCCAGCTCCCCCATGTCCGACATATGGAATCTGCTGCTGAGGTGCTCTTTCAACCATTGTAGGCTAGGGAAATCCATCGAGCACATAATCAGGTCGTCCACGTAGAGTGCAATGATCTGATGGAGCTGTTTGTCGCACCGCACGTACACACTGTGATCTGCCTCACAGTGCTTGAAGCCGAGTTGTGCCATGAAGCTGTCCATCTGTTGGTACCAGCATCTGGGCAATTGTTTTAGCCCGTTCAAGGACTTCCGCAGCTTACACACCTTGCCCGCCGGCGCCTGCACCCCCTCCGGCACTTCCATGTAGATCTCTTTGTCTATGATGCCGTTGAGGAAGGCTGTCTTTACGTCCATTTGGTGGAATTCCATGTCCTTCGCGACCGCCACCGCAAGGATCGCCCGTGAACTTGGCGACGGGAGCGAATGTCTCATCGTAGTGCTCGCCCTTACGCTGTGCGTATCCCTTAGCCACCAGCCGCGCCTTGTACTTGTCAACCACACCTTCCTTTGTTAACTTGGTCTTAAAGACCCACCTTGACTCGATGACCTTGACATCTTTCGGCCTGTCAACCAGCTCCCACGTATCGTTTTCCGTGATGGACGCCAGCTCTGATTTGATGGCTGCGTCCCATTGATCCCCTTTGGGCCGTGCAAACGCCTCTTGTACGGTAGTCGGCTCCATTGATGTAGCCAACATGCACCGCGTCATGCTAATCCATCGACCGGTGCTTGCGTCGAAGCGCTTCCCCGCTTTTCGCTGCCTCCCGCTGCGGCACGGTAGTTTTGGTGGCGCATCGTCGCTCTGCTGCGATCCCTCCGACTCAGTACGCTCCGGTGAATCATCGACCGGACGGCTCCCCAAGGATCTCTCTCGCTCTGGCGAAGCATTGCCCGAACGACCGGCCCGTGCGGTGGATTTTTCACTGACGCCTGATGCACACTCTGCCGGGAGTGCGCGCCTTGGCACCCTAGATGCCTCATCCGCCGGATCCTTCCGGTGGATCTCCTCATCAGCTTGATCGTCATCAGAGTCCTCTGCGTTGGCTGCCACCGCTGGTGCACCTTCGTGCTGTGATGCCGCATCCTCAACTTTGGCGTCCGCTGGCTCCTTCTCGTAATCAAGGAGCTGGAACCACTCGTCTTTGGGGAGTCCACCACGCCCGCGTCGTTGCTGTTGATGTAGCTCTGCTACTTGTTGAACTCGATGTCTCGGCTGCAGATTACCTCCTCCTTGTGCATGTCGTAGAGCCTATACGCCTTATGTGCGCTCTCATAGCCAAGGAAGAGATACAAATTAGCCTGCGGTTCCAACTTGCTATCGTGCCTCTGCGCAGCCTACACCATCGCATGCACCTTGCACCTGAACACTTTCAGGTGTGCCACACTTGGCTTGCACCCGCTCCAAACCTCCTGCGGCGTCTTCCAACCACTCCTTCCCTTCAGCACCGCTGTAGGAGTGAGGTTCATTGTGTAGCTTGCCGTACGCACAGCCTCCGCCCAGAAGCTTCACAACAATTCTGCATCCACCAACATGGTCCGTACCATGTTCAGCAGCGTCTGGTTCGCCCGCCCCGCCACGCCATTTGACTGAGGCAAAGACGGCATAGTTTGCTGCCATTTTATGCCCTGCTTCCTCATCCACCCGCTACAGCCCACATATTCACCGCCGTTGTCGCTGTGTAGCGCTCTGACCTTCCGGTCAGTCTGCCTCTCTACCGCAGCGACATACTCCTTTAGCCGATCCATAACCTCGTCTTTCCGCTTCATGATGTACACGAAAAGTTTTCTGCTGTAGTCATCAATGAAGGTGACAAAGTAACGCTTGCCTCTCTTTGACGCCGTCTTGAATGGTCCGCACATGTCGTTGTGCATGGCCTCGAGCAGGTCCAAGGCCCGATTCACATTCTCGTTGAACGGTTTGTGCCGCGCCTTGCCCAAAATACAAGGCTCACACTTTGTGTGCTTTGCTACATCTGTCGCCTCTTCCGCACCGTCGATGACGAGGTCACATACCAGCTCACGCTTCGCCATCTCCTTCACGACTTCAAGTGAGGAATGCTCCAGATCAGTTCCCCCTCCTTTGGCCAGGTTGATGGTGCGTTCTTGCGAGTCTTCTGAATCTTTCGCCGCGGGAATCATCTTGGTCTCCACGATGTAGAGGCCTCCCTCGTGCTTAGCCTCCAACACGGGCTCGCCGCCACCGTCCTTGCGCACGACTGTCCCTCTTCTCCTGAAGAGCACCTCGTACCCCTTGTCAGTCAGGCGGCTAACACTTAGAATGTTAGCCAAGCCGGGTACATGCTGCACGTCCTTGATGACGCACTGCACCCGCTTTCCACCAACCACCACCTCCACGTCCACGTCTCCTTGTCTAGCCGCTGGCTTGACCTTGTCGTTCACGACCACCATGGATTTGCTAGACTTGGTGTAGTTGATGAACCCGACCTTCTCGACCTGGGTATGCTTCTCTGCTCCGGAGTCAAGGCATCACCGGTTGGCCTTTTTGAGGTAGTGGTTTTGAGTGTCATTGAGGAGCGCCTTCTTACCTTTGGCATCCTTGCTGCCGGCCTTTGCCTCCTCGGTGCACTCACGAGCCCAGTGGCCCTCCTTGCCGCAGTTATGGCACGCACCCTTCTTGGCGCCCTTCTTGCCGCCGCCATGTCCGCCACCTCCCTTGGCCCTGCTTCCGCCACCACGTATCTTGGTGACAAGGGCTGATGAGGACAACGAGGACTCCCCGCAGCTCCGTCGTTGCACCTCGTTGCGGATGTACCCTGCGACCGCGCCATAGTTGACCTTGTCCTCTGCCCATCCTCCCAAGACTGTAATGAGAGGGCTCCAACTATCGGGAAGGGCCATGAGGAGGGCCATCGCCTACAACTGCATGTCGATCTTCCACCCCACGTAATTGCACTGTGAGATAAGCAACTCGATCTGCTGCATAACGGTGATGACATCATCTCCCTCCTTGATTCTCACTGTCAGGAGTCGCTTCATTGCGAAGGTTTTGTTCGCCAGCGACTTGGATTGATGGATGGCACAGAGTTTTTACCAAGACTCGGCTGTCAGCTTGCAGCCCTGGAAGTAGCCCCACTGCGACTCAACCGTCCCAGACACCAGCAGCATGAGCGCCTCCGTGTTCTTCTTTGCGAAGGCCTCCTTCTACGCTTCCGTCATCGTCGCTTTGTCGAGGACTTCCGTTCCCTTCATGACCTCCAGCAGCCCCTTATGCGCAAGGTGCAACTCGAAGTGCCACCTCCATAGCCCGTAGCCAGGGCCACCTGCATATTTCTGGATGGGCTGCGTCTCCTTATCTGTCATGTCCGCAGTCTTCAACTCCGGGACCTTAGAGGTTGACAGCGATGTCGTCCCTGACGACAGTCCCGTTCGCCGCGAAAGCCGTGAGCGATGTGTAGACCGGTCAGGGCCGGTGGGCCCATAACCCTTTGTTAGAAACCGGGGTGCGGTTCCAACGTGGCCCGACGGATCTGCTTGGCTCACGGCTATGTTTTGTACAGTATCTGAGTCTAAGCGTGAGCTTTCTGGTCGCCTCACGCTATGTTTCTGGGAGTTGAAGGCATTTGTGAGACAGTCACTTTTGCGAAGGGAATAACGCGATTTTGCATTAGTTTTTTAACATGGACATGATGTAAACACTTGTAGGGCTAGTCATGAGCTATCCAAAACACCAAATCGTGCGCAATTCGGATAACCGTAGCTCCCACTACGTCAGTCAAAGTGCAGCACCCCAAACCAGCTGCTCACTCGGCGGCGCGCACCACGTCGCCCGCCGAGGCACCTTCACACATCAAGGACCCATCAAAACGCCATTCCGGAGGCGCAGATGTCCCTACGCGTAGTGGCAATGCCCCTTAGGCCTTTGTGGTCTGCTTTGATGAGTTAATCATCGAGTTTGGTGATGGGGATGGATGTGGGTCGAAACCTGTTCGCGGACCTGCAGTCGGAATTTTGACCCAGTCCCCGAGTAACAAAATGTACTACTAAGTTCCGGACGCCGAGCCAGAAATTTGGCTAATTCCCTCAGTAATAAACTGCACTACTGGCATCCGGCGGATCATTCGCCGGACGCCTCGGAAGCCCTTCCGGAGCAACATCTCCAGATGGACTTTTGTTACTCGGTCAGGTGGATTATCCACCTCCGGCCCAACCGCGGCCGACTCCCAGAGCCGCCGCGCACACCCCAACTTCGGAAGCCCATATCTCCCTTGTTACTTGTCCGATTCCGGCGAAACAACTTCCACCGGATTCAGCGACTCGTCCACATTTTGGGGCAAACCTCTATTTTAGGATCCGAGCAATCCTCAAGTCACCAGATCCATTGACGAGGATTTTCCTCTCTCTAGCGGCTCGTCGGCGCCTCTCGGTGCCGAACTTGGGCATGCAGAGGGGCAAATCTTCAACACATCCCCACGCAACGGGATGGACATCGACGCACTGAGGCAAACGAGGTCATAGCAAAGAAGGTCCTCAAAGAAGAGGGGATCCCGGGACTCGACAATGGAGTGACGGGATGGATCCCAAAGATACCATGCCTTGGACTGACGCGAGACGCCAAGGAAAGTGCTGGGACGGCCGCGTGACTCAAGCTTGCCGCCTTGGTGTGGGGTAGGTAGCCACACGATGGCCACACAGTCCCACACACGAGCGGGCCAGGGGTCGGCGCACTCGCCACACCAGTGCTGGTACGGTGTGGACTGACGGGGAAGAGGTCTGTGGGGAATCCGGTTCCAGACGCACGTCATGTAGGTCATAGATTCAAAGTAGAAGCCACTAAAGAGACTAGAATCAATGCGCATGGTGCGGACAGCGTCGGCCATGGTGCGGTTCCACCGCTCAGAGACGTGGATCTGGGCTAGCGTGTAAGGCGCTGACATCTCATGACGAATGCCATGGGAGGCGAGGAAGGGTATGGTCTCCCCCATAAACTCGCCATCGGGAGCAGAGAGGAAGAGACGGAGAGGACGACCACACTCACGCTCAGCACGGACGAGCCGGCCCCGAATGGTGGGGGCAATATCGCACTTTTGTCGAAGGCAGAAGAACCAACGGTAGCGAGAGTAGTGGTCAGTGAGGGTCAAGACATAGCGTCCATACTCCCCGAAGGACTCGGTCGGAAGGGGTCCCATGACATCAGAGTGGACTAAGTCCTGCAAGGCGGATACACGTGAGGAGGAAAGGGGGTAGGTGGACCGATGCATCTTCCCCTGAGTGCACTCAATGCACTTCGTGGGACACGGAAGTGGAAAGGAGGCTAGGTCAAGGCCCATGGCAGGCTACGTACGGAGCATGATATTGACAGTGGCAGAGTGGACATGATAGAGGCGTTAGTGCAGGAGACGTGTGTGCTGCAAGAGTGTGCTGGTAACAAACACGTGGCCTGTGTTGGCCGATGGGGAGGGGACAGATGGAGAAGCGGACAAGCGCGGCATGTGCCACAAGTTGCAACGAGCAGTGGCATGCAAGACGATGCGACTAGAAGAACGCAACAACACAATGCGACCACCATGCGAGTATAGTACATCCATGCTCATGCGGTCAAGGGCAATGACAGACAAGAGGCTAAGCTCAAGACCAAGGACGAAGAGTACATCAGTCACGAATACATCCCCAGCAAGGCCTCGGAAACGAACAACATCGATGCTACAAACGAGTAAAACCTGACCAGAGCCAGTCTGAACCCCAGAGACATCGCTAACGGGGCCAAGGACACTGAAGGCCTCATGTAGGGTCGTCATGTGATGCGTGGCCCCGAAGTCGATGATCCAGGTCTCGGCCGGATCCTAGACCGGTGTCGCCAGCTCGCTAATAGTTGCATGGCAGTGGGCGAGGGACGCGGACGCGGTGGACGGGGGTGCAAACCGAGACTGCCAATCATCCAGCCATGCGACATCATCACGAAGAGGAATAGGTGGGGAGGGCATGACAGAGAACAGAACGGATGAAGGTGTAGGGCACAACCACAGCTCAGACTCTGTCATGCATGGTAGGGCAGGGTGACCAGTGACGATGTAACTCGCACTTCCCTAGGGAGGAGGGCAAGGCAGTCTGACCTAGAGTGCGATAAACTGCTCTAGCTAACGCTCGCGGGTGGAGGGCCGGACGGAGTAGACCGACTGTGGCGTGACGACACCGGAATCTGGGAAGGAGGAGGGAGGCGTTGGTGATGGAAGAGCAGGCGCGAACGACTGTGGATGATGCTGCAGTGTAGGTGTCTGAGCGGGCGATGCGGACATAGCAAGAGTAGCGATAGTCACAACAGTGGTGGCGAGGCGATGCTCGCGCCGGTGACGCATGGTGGCGATGACGCGTGCCTCGTCTGTTAGGAGCGGACACTTGTACCACCTGTGTCTTGGCTGGCCACAGTTGTGGCAGACTAAGCTGCCGCCACTGGATCTGCTTGACTGCTACTGTGGGCCTGTGCCCTTCTTTTCCTTACATTTCTTCTTGCTGGATGATGAGACGCCGGAGGATGCAGCTACTGCAAGGGTGGCAACAGCCACCGAGGCGAAAGCAGGAGAGGCGAGAGCCTCTGTGTGCTAAATGCCGGACTCCTGACGAGCCTCCTCGATGCGGAGAAAGAGCTCATATGTCCAGGGCATGAGGGTACCCTGGACAGCCATCATGGCGAGGACGTCCTGGGTGTAATGGACGAAGACGTCGGTGAACACATTGGTTGCTCTACGCTTGATGGTGAGGAGCATGGATAAAGGCGGTGGTGCAATGTCTCCCAGGCGGCAAAGGATGTCCTTCGCTCGCTGCCAGTAGGAGGTGACCGTCTCGGTCTCCCCCATATGGAGGGAGTTGAACTCCCGAATCAGGCAGCTTGTCTCTGCCTCACTGGACAGGCGATGAGGACGCGTGAGGATGTGCCATGCCGTTGCGGGGTCGGGGAGGCTGCCAGTGGAGAAGTCGCCAAGGAAGGGCTCGAGAGCAAGACGTGAAGATGTAGGGGCGACGGGGACGAGGGTACGTGTAGCGCGAACAACATCATACACCTGGTCGGCCTTGGTGGAGTCATAGGGCAGGATGTAGTATGGCCACAGGCCATCACCTTGTGCTTAGATGCGGAAGTTGAGCTCCCAGCTCTGGAACTGCTCGCTAGCGTGGAGCGACAGGGGCGGGCATTCAAATTCCTTTGGCCTGTGGCCAGCACCCAGAGCGGGGCCTAGGATTGAAAACACGGTTTGCCTTTGGTGTTGGGTATGCTGCTGCGCCAAATACAATTTGGCAGAGGAAATGGCGGGACTAGCATGCTCGGGTGGAAGGAAGGGCGATGACTGCTGATGCTGTTGTCGATGCTGCTGATGCTGTTGTCCATGCTGCTACTGCAGCGGCTGCTACTATGGCAGCTGTGTCGGCAGCTGTAGTGTTGCTAGCTACTGCTTCAGCATTGCGAGCTGCTGGCATATGGCGGCTAGCGGATCTGTTGAGCCAGCAAGGCCAACGACCGATCCTATAGGGTGTTGGTGCTGTTGCGACTGCTGCCACTCCTATAGTTGCATTTTCTATTGCTACTGTTGTGGCTGATGCTACAGCTGTTGCTGCTGTTGTTGCTGCTATTGTTGCAGTGGTTGTTGTAGCAGCTGTTGTTGCTGTAGTGGCTGCTACTGCATCTGTTGCAGCTACTGCTATAGCTGCTACAACTACTGCTGTGGCTGCTACTACTACTGCTGTAGTGGCTGGTGGTGGTGGTGGTGGTGGCTCCTACTATTGCTCTTGCTAGTGCATCCGCGGCAGCTACTGCTACTATTGTTGCTGATGTAGCTGCTGCAATTGCTGCAAAAAGGGGGGCCAAAGGGTCCTCCCACAGAGGAGGACCCCTCCTCTATTTTGTTTTTTTGGTTGTTGTTGAACTTTTTGGTGACGTCAGTAGTGATGTGAGCAGTGACGTGAGCAGTGCGGATGATGTCAACAGGGACATCAGCGATGACGTCAGCCGAGGGTGGCTGGCATCAGCAATGGCTGTCGCGCTACTACTACAATCGCTGCTGCGTTAGCTTCTATGCTACTACAACTACTATTGATACTGTTGTTACTACTGTTGCTGCTGCCGCTACTATAATGACTGCTACTACAGTTGCTGCAGCTGCTGTTGCTGTTGTTGCTACGACTGCTGGTGCTTCTGCTCTTAATGCTGCTACAGATGCTACTGTAGCGGTTGCTACTATTGCTGCTGGTGTTGCTGCTGCTGCAGCTGCTGTTGTTGTGGCTGCTGCAGTTGCTGCTACTGCTACCAGTGCTACTGCTGCTGCTGACGTCAGTAGTGACATCAATGATGACATGAGCGCTTGTGGCTAACGTCATTGTGGCTACTGCTCTTGTTGATGCTACAATGCTATTGTGGCTGGTGGTGCCCCTACTGCCGCCACTACCGTCACGCTGCTACGTGCTGCTGGTGCTGCTACAGATGTTGCGGCTATGGAAACAACTGATGTGGCTGCCGCTACTACAGCAGCGCTACCACACACTGCTGCTGCTGCAGCAGCAGCAGCAGCAGCAAGGGTGGGGTTGCAACCCCCAGTCCTCGGTTGTGCGAGGTTCCGCGATTTCTCTTTTGTTTCTTTTTTTCCTTTGTTCGTGATCATTGCTTGCTGCTGCTGTGGCTGCCCACTGTTTCCATTGCCGCTAGTGCTGCTGCAGCTGCCGACCGCTACATCTACTACTACTGGCTACTGCTGCTGTTGCCCGCAACTGTTGCTGACCGCTGCGGGCTGCTACTGCGCGCTGTCGGCTGCTACTGCTTGCTGCTCTTGCTATTGCTGCTGCTACTAACACCTGCTGCTGTTGCTGCTTGTTGCTCGCTGCTCACTGCTGCTCACTACTTGTTGTTGCTGCCGGCTGCAGCTACTACTTGTTGTTGTTGTTTCTGCTTGCTATAGTAGCTATTGCTTGCTGCAGCAGCTGCTGCTTGCTAGCTGTGTGCTGCTTGTTGCATGCTGCTTGCTACCTATTGCTACTACTGCTACCGCGCTGACAACAGCAACACAGTCACTTTCTTGGCGGTGTCGTTGCCACGTGCGTCGGCGTCACTCCAGCATTGGGTCGGTCAATCGCGAGTCCACCACCGCTACCACCGCCATGGGATCAGTGCTGCCAAAAACAATACGGCAGCAATTCCCCCGTGTTGGGAGCTTTTTGAAGACGCCACCCGGCGGGTCAACGCTAGCAAAAACAATCCGGCAGCATTTCCCCTACACGGGCGCGTTCTGGGGACTGCCGGCGTTGACCGGACCTGTTTGCCGATGTTCTGTTGCTTCTGGTGCGCTCTGGCTCTGATACCAAGCTTGAAATCCTAATGCAGCAGGTTGGAGCAGCAACGTTGTTGATGAAGTGTGCGGGATCCTACGCTAGTTGCTTAGGCTACCCCCTCAGTTTGCTGCACCAGAGTTTGAGAGCTCTGTTGTTGTTACTGAGAAACGTGTGTGTCAGAGTTTGCGCTAGACAACAGCTGAAAACTGGAAATGACTGATTAGGAAGTGAGAATGAGCAACAATGGGAGACCCCTCCAAGTTCTAGCTCCCCCCCAGCTGTGTAGAGCGTGTTACTCAGTTTCTAAGCCAATCAGAAAAAGACCTGTTTTGTGGCAAGGAGGGTTTTCTCGGTGAGCCGTGCCAGACAGCCGATAACCCAAAACCCGGGCGTCGTCTGATTTGCCTGAAAACTGGACCATACCATAATACACACGCTGCAAATGCACTCGTGCAGTCAGAATCACCCAGAAAAACAGCAGCAATGAGTTATAGCCGCCTGAACCTAGGCGGCGTCTACGCTAGTCTCCGGTCCCAACAGTGCCCGAACAATATGAAACATGGACCCTAAGCAGAGCATGGTGCTACAAATGCAACAGCGCAGTCAGACCCAGCACTGGACGCGTGCAGAAAGCATATGCAGTGACAGTGACTGCCGGCGGCAGGACTGCCGAGGAGGTCTGCCGATGGAGCTGAGCACATTAGAGGGAGGAGGCTCCAGCAAAACGCGTGTAGGCCTCAGCGTGCGTCAGCTCCACCGGACGACACTCCAGCAGCATCGCGTCTCGCCGTCAATCATCTACACGCTGATGTACACAAGCCGGGAGGACACAACAGAGCACAATGAGAGATGCGTGAAAACCAACACACACACTACCCCTGTGAACCGTTTTTCTTGCAACCCACATTACACAAGCAAATTTTCTCCCATTCCACGTAAGAAGCATGGCCCACCATGTTGTCTAAGGATTAATGATTGGATAACATGGTGTGTGGTATCAAAACATGTTTCACGGGTGGTAAGGGATCCACATAGTTTCTGGTAGTTAAGCTGTCCTCATCACAAAAGGAAATCGAAGGTTTAGCCCGCCCCGCATGGTACGGGGTGCACATGGGTTGGCCCTCTAAAAGAGCCCATCCAAGGTACCTGGTTTACACCTGAGTGATGTGTCCGAAACGATTCAGAAACCCACTATCCAAATACCTCCGTTAAGCACATGGTTCTTTCATTAAGGTGTATTCCAACTTTCCTCCAGCTCGACGGGGCCGGACACAGCTCCATTTACAGAGTTAAGCCGTTGTGAACACACCTCAGAGTAATCTTTCTAAGCCTCACATCCCCTCCCACCTTTTCTGTGGACCTTCTTAGTCCACATTTGTGGCACGTACTGCCACATGTGCCAGAGGAGAACTTGCTTGGAAGATTCCTATCGTTGCTCCCGCCGACGTGGCAAACCCGTCCTAGTCAGCAGATACACTGGCATGCAAGGCAAGTGCAAAAACAGCAAGGGTCTGGCTCGGGGAGATGCGCATAGTCTCATCAGCTTCAAGTTGCAGAGAGCAATGGCAACTGACAGGCACACAGCATACACAGCTGCGGGGGGTGCCAATCAGTCTTCGCACCTTGGCAGGTCAGTTTGCCCTAAACCGGCCGTAACTCGGTGCACACACATCCAAATGCAGTCCCGTCTAATCCCATGGGTGCAGAATCTCAAGCGGGATGTAACAACTACACACATGCCCTAGTCCGGCATCGATCAATGGACACACAATTCAAAAAAATGAAAATGTGGCCCATGGCTAGTCCACCGATTCTTAGAGGCTACAAGAAAATAGCAGAGTGTCCCAGCATGTCTCTGACGCTTCGTAAGAACTGTCTTGCGGATGCGGATGGGTGAATGACCACACGACGGCGTCTTAGTGCCAGTTGGGTTTGCATCAGGCATGTGCACAGGATGTACACATAGATGAGAACGACTCGCATCACAAGACTCATCCATGACCCGATGGTACGCATATCCTTACACGTGCACAACAAGGTGCGCAACAGTGCATGCGCACCCACCCAAATCTCAGCCACCCTCTAGCAAGGGGCGGAGCCCGACAGATTGAATGGCCATCTCAAAATTTTTGGTTGCTAGTGCCTTGGTCGGGTAATCAGCCTACTTCAGGTTTGTGCCGACTCTGATGACCGATATCACCTGTCACTCCACCAAGTTACGCACAAAGTGGTGCTCAACAACAATGTACTTTGTGCATGCATGAAACATACCAAAGTTCTCTACAATGGCAAGAGCACTTAGGTTTTCATAGTGCATAATGATGGAAGGCACAGACTGACGCAACTCACAAAACAAGCGTTGTAGCCACACCGCCTCAGCAGCCCCAGCCCCCAGTGTAACGTACCCTGCCTCTGACGAGTTACATGCAATGCAGTCCTGCTTGCTACTTGGCCATGACACAGAAGTGCCACCAAGCAAATTTACGTAGCCCGTCCGCCTTTCCCCATCAGGTCTGTCTGTGTAGCCGTCAACCACCACCGAGCATTGCCGGTGGATGCAGAGCCTGAGGTACGGTGTGGAGACCACGTACTGCAGCACACGTTCAGTCGCATGCAGGGCTCTTGCTCATGGACACTGTGATAACTACACAAGGAGGTTGACGGCAAAGGCAATGTCGGGCCGAGTGGTAATCGCCAGGTACATGAGAGAGCCAATGAGGCATAAGTGTAGGGTCACGTCCACTTTCTCCCCCAACTGTGTTGGGTCGTCCACCTTCAGGGCATCCTGCCCTTCCGGTGTGATGAGCATGGAGGCTGTAGGAAGTACACCCAAGAGGTCGATAAATCACTCCCCCACAATGCGTGCATAGCATGCCTGCTGAAGCAAGAGTGTCCGCCACCGGAGGTCACGCACGATCTCCATCCTGAGGAATACAAGAGGGATGGAGTGATAGCGGAGGAGGTGTGAGACAAGGGGGAAAGTGGAGAGGGCAGGTTGTCTGGCAGCTCAGAATAGGAGATGGAGGAGGAGGAGGAGGAGGAGGAGGAGGAGGAGGANACAAGAGGGATGGAGTGATAGCGGAGGAGGTGTGAGACAAGGGGGAAAGTGGAGAGGGCAGGTTGTCTGGCAGCTCAGAATAGGAGATGGAGGAGGAGGAGGAGGAGGAGGAGGAGGAGGCGGAGGAGGAGGTCTCCGTGGAGGGGGAGGAGGACGAGGGCCAGAAGTAGCAGCAGCATAGGGTCAGGAGCAGCAAAGAGTGTGCAGTGGAGTTGGAGGTGTGGGAATATGCTTTAGGAAACTGATCAGCAGATGCAGGAGGTACTGGTTTGGAGGCAAGTGGGAGAGCAGAGGGGTGGATGCAGAGAATGAGAATGTAGCAGAGGGTGGAGTTGGGGACGGTGTAGCAGAGGAGCATGCAAGTGGAAAAGCAGCACAGGGTGCTAATGTCCTGCATGTAACGGCGGGCGATGGTGTCTGGAAGAAACAAAAAAACGACGAGCCGCACAAGGCCACACCACTCCAAGCTGGAAATTCTGAGGCTGCAGCTGTAAGAAGGGAATCTAGGATCTGCAGGGAAACTAGTGCTGCTGGCAGCAGGGTTGCTTCAGCTGCAAGGAAGGTTGTTAAGGCTCTGGCTGCAAAGGAGGGAAGCTAGAGCAGCAGCAGCTGCCATGGCAAGTAGAGGGGCAGGAAGCGTAGGAAGGGAGCACGTTAGGTTATGGATGTGAGAGGTAATGATGTGCAGTAAAGAAACAAAAAGTTGTGTTTTATTCGTTTCTCTGATATTGATGCAATGACTGAAAAGAAGGTACTAGGTTGGAATAGGATGAACACAGGCTGAAATAGTATCTACATAAATTCAGAGCTGAAGTTG
>SZWC01007304.1:89925-111755 GCA_023375785.1 Penium margaritaceum | reverse complement strand
ACGGCGGCCGAGTGGACGTGGCAAAGGCGGCGGTGCAAGAGGCGGGTGTGCTGTGGAGACAGCGTGCTGGTGACAAACACATGACCTGTGGCTGCCGACGGGGAGGAGACGGGAGGGGAAGAGGAGAGGCGGGGAACGTGCCACAAGTTGCCACGAGCGGTGGCGTGCAGGATGACAAGACCAGACGGACGCAACGACACAGTGCCGACACCACGCGAGTGCACAACATCCATACTCATGCGGTCAAGGGCAGTCACGGACAGGAGGCTGAGCTCAAGACCAGGGACAAAGAGAACATCGGTCAGGAAGACGTCACCGGCTGGACCACAAAAACGAACGACGCCAACACCACGGACAGGTAACACCTGTCCAGAGCCTGTCCGGACACCGGAGACATCGCCGACAGGACCGAGCATACTGAAGGCCTCGCGAGAGGCCGTCATGTGGTGCGTGGCCCCGGAGTCGATGATCCAGGTCTCAGCAGGATCCTGGACAGGGGTCGCCCGATCACTAACGGTCACGTGGCAACAAGCGAGGGACGCGGACGCGGTAGAAGGGGGCGCGAAACGAGACTGCCAATCATCAAGCCATGCGATGTCGTCAAGAAGTGGGGTGACGGAGACCACGGGAGACGACGAGAAAGACGAAGGAGGACACGACCGCAGCTCAGTCTCACTCATGCAGGGAGGGTCCGGGGGGCAGGATGTGACGCAACTCGCACTTCCCTCGGGAGGAGGGCGAGGCAGGCCAAGCTGGAGCGCGATGAATTGCTCGAGCTGACGCTCACGAGAGGACGGCCCGGGAGTGTAGACGGAGTGAGGAGTGACGGCACCTGAACCCGAGTAGTAGGAGGGCGGAGTCGGCGAATGAAGCGGAGGCGCCGACGACTGAGGGTAGTACTGCTGCGGGTAGTGCTACTGCGGTGCGGCTGTCGGCGGGGTAGCCGGAGCTGCCGAAGTGGCAGAGCTGCTGGACGAAGTCGGAGTGTCGGGACCAGCAGCTGCGACTGCGGTAGAGGCGAGGCGGCGCTCTCGCTGACGGCGCATAGTGGCGATGACGCGCGCCTCATCCGTCGAGAGGGGGCACGTGTACCACCCGTGCCCGGGCTGACCACAGTTGTGGCAGACCGAGCCGCCACTGCTGGACCCGGTCGAGGACTGCTGCTGCTGCTGCTGCTGCGGACCCTTGCCTTTCTTGTTGCGGTTCTTCTTCTTCTTCTTCCCCGAAGGCCACGAGGTAGCAGTGGCAAGGGAGGAGACAGCCACGGAGGCAACGGCAGGGGAGGCGACGGCAAGGGAAGCAAGGGCCTCCGCGCGATGGAGCTGAGACTCCTGGTGAGCTTCCTCAATGCGGAGGAAGAGCTCGTATGCCCAGGGCATGAGAGTGCCTTGGGCCGCCATGGTGGAGAGAACGTCCTGGGGATAATGGACGAAGACGTCCGCGTACGCACTGGTGGCGCCGCGCTTGATGGTGAGGAGCGCGGACAGAGGGGGCGGAGCCGACGTGCCGAGACGACGAAGGATGTCCTCCGCTCGCTGCCAGTAGGCGGTGACTGTCTCGGTCTCCCCCATGTGCAGGGAGTTGAACTCCCGAAGCAGACGGTTGATCTCAGCGTCGCTGGAGAGGCGATGGGGCCTGGTGAGGACGTGCCATGCAGCTGCAGGGTCAGGGATGGCGCTAGCGGTGAAGTCGCCGAGGAAGGGCTCCAAGGCAAGGCGGGAAGCGGGTGGGGCGACTGGGACAAGGGTGCGGACGGCGCGACCAGCGTCATACAGCTGATCGGCCTGGGTGGAGTCGTAGGGCAGGGTGTAGTAGGCCCACAGACCCTCACCCTGCGCCCAGATCCGAAAGCTGAGCTCCCAGCTGCGGAACTGCTCGCCGCTCTGAAGTGGCGGTGGAGGTGTCTCAAAGTCCTTTTGCCAGCGGCCGGCACCCAAAGTGGGGCCAAGGACGGAGGTCACTGTCTGCCGCTGGCGCTGAGTCTGCTGCTGTGCCAGGTAGTACGTGGCAGCGGACACAGCGGGGCTAGCATGCCCTGGGGGGATGAAGGACAGCGGCGCACTGGTGGCGCTGTGTGAAGCGACCGGCTGTAGCGCTGCAAGCTGCTGCGTCAAGGCGGCAAGCTGTTGCTGAAGAGCAGCGAGAGGGTCAGGGTGGCCGCCAACGTTGCCAGTGGGCTGCTGCTGCTGCTGCTGCTGCTGCAAGGGCGGCGGCTGCTGCTGCTCCTGCAGCGGCGGTGTCTGCTGCTGCAGGGACGACGGCTGCTGCTGCTGCAGGGGCGGCGGCTACTGCTGCTGCAGGGGTGGCGGCTGCTGCTGCTGCAGCGGCGGTGGCTGCTGCTGCTGCAGCGGCGATGGCTGCTGCTGTTGCTGCTGCAGGGGCGGCGGCTGCTGCTGCTGTAGTAGCGGTGGCTGGTGTTGCTGCTGCTGCAGCGGCGGTGGCAGTTGCTGCTGCTATTGCAGCGGCGGCGTCTGCTACTGTTCCTGCTGCTGCTGCAAAGGCGGCGGCTGCTGCTACTACTGTAGCGGCGGTGTCTGCTGCTGCAGCGGCGGTGGCTGCTGCTGCTGCAGCGGCGGCGGCTGCTGCTGGCGAAGCGGTGGCGGGTGCTGCTGCTGTTGCTGCAGCAGTCGCTGCAAGAAGGGAGGGGTAGGGGTCCCCCCACCAGAGGAGGACCCCTCATCAGGACTCCCTTCCATTACTCTGCCCCTTGTTTGCTATCCTTTCCCCGTTTTTTTTTTTGTTGATGACGTCAGCAATGACGTCAGCAGAGGAGTGCTGACGTCAGCAGCGGTGGACGTTGGGGCCGCTGCTGTTGTTGTTGCTCCTGATGCCGCTGCAGCCGCTGCCGCTGCTGCTGCTGCTGTGCTGCTGCTGCGGTTGCTGCCGCTGCTGCAGTTGCTGCCGCTGCTGCTGCTGCTGCTGCTTACTTGCTGCTGCTGCTGCTGCAGTTGCTGCCGCTGCTACTGCTGCTGCTGCTGCTGCTGCTGCTTGCTTGCTGCTGCTGCTGCTGCAGTTGCTGCCGCTGCTGTTGCTGCTGCTGCTGCTGCTTGCTTGCTGCTGCTACTGCTGCTGCTGCTGCTGCTGCTTGCTGCTGCTGCTGCTGTGGCTGCTGCAGTTGCAGCCGCAGTTGCTGTTGCTGCAAGCTGCTGCGGCTGCCGCGGCTGCTGCAGCTCGCCGCTGCGGCTGTGCGCTTCTGCAGCCGCGCGCTGCTGTTGCTGCTGCCTGCCGCTGCGGCTGCTGCGTGCTGCAGCAGCTACTCGCTGCTACGGCGGGTGGCTGCAGCGGGCTACGGGGGTGGGGGATTTTTTTTCTGCCCGTTTTTTTTTGTTTTTTCTTCTTTTCTCTTTGTCAGTGGGCAACAGCCCGCTGTCTGCAGCGAGCAGCGGGCTGCTGCTCGCCTGGCAGCAGCGAGCTGCTGCTCGCTGGCAGCAGCGAGCTGCTGCTCGCTGGCAGCAGCGGGCTGCTGCTCGTTGCTCGCTTGCTACGAGCAGCGAGCAGCAGCAGCCGCGGCTGGCAGCTGCTGCTGCTGGCTGCTGCTGCGGCTCGCTGCAGTAGCTGCTGCAGCTCGCTACTGCTACTGCACGCTGCTGCAGCTGCTGCGTGCTGCGGCTGCTGCCTGCTGCCGCTGCCGCTGTTGTCGGCTGCCGCTGCCGCTGCCGCTGCTGCCTGCTGCCGCTACGGGCTGCTGCTGCGGGCTGCAGTTGCCCGCAGCTGCTGCTGCTGCACGCTGCTTCCGCTGCTGCGCGCTGCTGCTGCCGCTGCCGCAAGCTGCTGCTGCTGCTGCCGCTAGCTGCTACCGCTGCGTGCTGCTGCGAGCTGCTGCTGCCGCCTGCTGCTGCTGGCGGTGCCAGTCACTGCACCTGGGTGACGGTCGCCGCTTGCGTCGTCGCCCGCAGACGTCAGACGCCGCCTGCCGCTCACCTCCTCGCGTCACGCGTGGGGGTCAGTGCTGCCGAAAAAATTTCGGCAGCATTTCCCCTGGCCCAGTGGCCGTGGGAAAAAATCTGACGCCGCCACCAGGCGGTTCAATGCTGCCGGAAAAAATCCGGCAGCATTTCCCCTGCACTGGCGCGTATGGAGGTCCGCCGGCGTTGTCTGGCACCTGTTCGTCAGTCTTCTGCTGCTGCTGCTACGCTCTGTCTCTGATACCAAAAAGGAATAGCCTAGGCAGCAGGTTGGGGCAGCAGCGTTGCTGATGCAGCGTGCGGGCTTCCACGCTCGTTGCTTAAGTCAGCTGCCCCCTCAGTCTGCTGCTCTAGAGTCTAAGTCTGGAAGCTCTGGGTTTGTTGCTCAGAAATGTGCGCGCCAGTGTTAGCGCCAGAAAGCAGCTGAAAACTGCAAGTGACTGATTAGGAATGAAGAATGAACAACAATGGGAGACCCCTCCAAGTTCTAGCCCCCCCCCCAGCTCTGTAGAGCTTGTTACTCAGTTCAACAGCCAATCAGAAAATAGCTCAGTTCAGGCTGGCAGGTTTTCTCGGTGAGGCCTGCCAGACAGCCGACAGCCCAAAACCCGGGCGTCGTCCGTTTTGCCTGAAAACTGGACCATACCATAATACCGCCGCTGCGAACACAGCCGTGCGGTCAGAATCTGCTAGAAAAACAGTAGCGAGGAGTTATGGCAGCCTAAACCCAGATAGTGCCCACAACGGTTTATGCTGCCGAACAGGGCCATGCAACATGCAACTGGGACCCTAGGCAGTGCATGACGATGCAGACGCAATGGGATGCGCTGGACGCATGCACGCAGCAAATGCGGTGTCAATGACCGCCGGCAGCACGACCGCCGAGGAGGCCTGCCGATGGAGCTGAGCGCGTCGCCTGAGAGAGGAGGCTCCAACGATCTGCGAGAAGACCTCAGCGTGCGTCGGCTCCACCGGACGACACTCCATCAGCGTCGAGTCTCGCCGTCAGTCATCTGCACGCCGGTGTACACAAGCCGGGAGGACACCACAGAGCACAATGAGAGATGTGCAAAAAAACCAACACATTCATGGGTGATTGTCCCTAACACATGCCCATAGACTTTGTCGAATGTAATGTTGACGTGGTGTTGTGGTCTTCCTTGGGTTATTCCCAAGACCTTGTTCTGTTGCTAGCCTTAGCTAGCCGACTCTTAGTGAACAATCTGAAAAGGGGGGGAGGTGAAGACCTGTTCGATTCACACAGCGGATAGAAACGAGACGCAAGCGAGACCGAGCTCGCTGCTCGCTCGCTCGTCGGCCTCTTACACGTTACGCTTCACCTCGCTAATGTTTCGTTCTCTTCTGAGAGCTGCTGTCAAGACCAACAGCGACTCGGGAAGAACATGCTGCACGTCGTCTCATATTGCCTAACATGCGATTGCTTTTCGAAAAGGACAATTCCGTACATCATTTACGACAAAAGACAGCTGGCTACCGGCTAGTCGAAAGCGAGACCCAGAAGTGGACAAAATCGAACGGAACGCTCCCTGTTGCCGCTGTCGCTGTCAAGCTCGTGCATGGTGGTTTCCATGAGAAGTGACAACACCTGAAAACCAGTGAAAACCAAGCAGGTTTGACAGCAGCGTGGAATTTTTACGCATGTTCCTTTGATGCGATGAACCCGATTGCCGACTTTCCCTCTGACATCGCTTTGATATCTGTATTTGAACAGCAATTTAGGTTTTCAGACCATGGAGAAGCTTCTCGGTTTGCGGGAGCGGGCTTTGAGACGACTGCAACAATGAATCCATTACGATGTGTTCTGTTCCCCGCAGCGCGCTGTGTTTCGTTCATACGCCAGCTGGAAACTTCGAGAATCATTTCTAATGGCCCCTTTGTTTAACCCTTAAAGCCAGAACTTGAAAGCCCGAAAAAACCGGAACCTTGTGGTAGTCCACTATGACAACCGAAGCGCAGGTTTTTTGACAGCGAGGACGACAGCGCTCTCAGAAGAGAACGAAATATAACTTGCTAGTTGTCGGTCCATGGCGAGTGAGCTTGACACCTCCACACACACACACACACACTCCCGTCTATGGCAAGTGTGTGTCTTGCCTAACTCCACTTTGCCTCCCGCTCTCACCTACTGGTGTCAGAGCATGTGGGGGAAGGCTCTGTCAGCTCCAAGGGACAGTGCCACTCGACATTGTCTCGCGGTCCGAGGAACTCCGTCCGCCGCTACCGTCGCCCTCCGAGCCCCAACTGCAGCAGTGCTGTTGTAGTAGACATGCACATTGCAGCCGCGCGTGCTGAAGGATGGAAGGGCGACAGTCGCTGGCCGTCGCCTCTAGTGCACCGGATCTCACTCCCGCATGCGTCCATCCGGCTCCGCGGCGGCCACACGCATCAGCTCCACCGCAACAACCACGCTGCACTTTGACGGCTTTGCTCCAAGCAGGCCTGCGCGTGACAGCCCTACTTCCGGCTGTCGCTTCCGCCTCCGTGGCTCCCCTCTACATTTTCAGCGTGCTAGTGCCACGCACTTTCGCGGCACTAAGCAATCCCGTTGGGCAGGTGTGTATCTTGCAACTGCTCAATGCCGCGTCTCCTCGGATCTGTTCGCCACCACTCTTGGCCGTTGCTCTAAGTCCCTCCTCCCGCGCCTCATACCCTCAACCGAGGAAGCTGACGGGCGCCCTCTTTCATCCGCGTCTCACCACCTTGGTGGCGGTGGTGGCCACCCTGGCGCATCACGAGATCCCAGGCGCGNGAGCCAAGTTCATCACGCCAGATGCGTCATCGACGTGGGACTAGTGGTGGTTCACCCGCCTCCAAGTCGACCTCCTCACCTCATCCAAATCCGGTGAGAGATCCTTCCCATTTCCCACAGCACACATCGGAGGGGAGGGGGGGGTTGCTGCGTTGAAGGCTTCCTCCACCCACTTCTTTTCTCTTCTCACCAGCGATGTCAGTGTTATATCTGACTCTTTGACGCGTGTTGCTTTTGCCATCATCGACGCCGCTGTCGCAGCAGCAGCTGCCTTTGCAGTAGCCGCTAGAGCATCCCGTGCACCTAACTCCACCTCAGCAGGCTGGGCCACGGAAGCTGTAGCAGCAGCTGTCAACATCGGCACCCAAATCGCTGCTGCTGTGTCAGCCATTGCTTCCTCCACTACATCAACCGCATCAACAGCAGCAGCCGCCGCAATAGCTACCTGCACCTCAACGGCTTCAGCTGCTGCATCAACAACATCTACACCGTTGACTGCACTCATCCTTGTGACAGCTGTCATCTCCGTTGGTGCCGTTCTCTCCAGCTTGGATGCGGCTTTGGTGGATAGAGCCCTTGCCTTAGTCGTCTCAGCTGCCTCCACCGTGTTCATTCTCTCTATTGCTGCTGCTGCCGCCATTCCATCTCTCCTTGCCTTTCTTCGCTCTTCTTCTGTCCTAACTTGAAATTTCAAGTTCGGACAGAAGATTTTTTGCTTTCATGCAATGTCTCTTCTCGTGTGCTGGTCTTGCTCTCTCTGTGGCTGCTCTGTGCTTGGAATGGGGTTGGGGACTGTCCTACAGTACTCTTCACACGTGCCTAAGACACCCCAAAACTTCTAATGCCCACTAGGGTGGGGGTAGCTCTGCGAAATTATTTTGGCAAAGCCCCTAAGACGTCACCATGCCTAATGACGACGAGTCTGTCATAGCAGACTTGTAGCGTCAGCTGAACCGTGATCTTGAGGCCCAAGGGGAGGCTGAGGATTGCCTCACATCGGCAGAGGAGAACTGTGTTGCCTTTGCTGACGAGGTCGCCGCTTTTGTGCTGAAGCGTAAGCCAGCTGCATCTGCTGCTGTTGTTGGCTCCACCGTTGGCACCAGTTTTGGTCCCTTATCCACACCCGCTGCAATTGGCACCTCTGCTCCTACTCCCGCCACACTTGCCACTGCACCGCGCGAGCATGACTTCTTCCAACCTCCAGCCCTCTCTCCTAGCCTTCTCCTCATGGGAGGTGCACTTTAGAGCTCGGCCTCATGGTCCTACTAATCCACCATTCACCCCTATCCTTGCTGAAGCTGCTCGTATTGTACGTGCTCCCATTCCTGTTGCGCCTGAGCACCTTGTTGACGATGTTGGTAATTTTGATGTTGACCTCCCTGCTGGCTGCCCCGCAGACCCCGTTGGTGATGTCATCATCAATAGTACAGACGCCAGCACATTTTGTGTCGAACTGTCGTTTTTACTAGCCCGAGAAACGTTGTCCGCTTTTCGTTGAGAGCATTTTTATGTTTGGACCCATGCTGAGCCGCACCCATGGCGACGGTCTGTGACAAAGGCAAAGGGCTTCCAGGCCCCTCCTCTACCCCCTCATTGGCGATTGACGGTCTTCGTCAAATCCAAGATAATAAGTGTTTCCAACAGTAGCATCAGACCAATGTGTCGCAGGAGATTGTGCATCCCTGGAGCTAGTGAGGGGGCATTCAAGGGCCTAGCAACAAACAATTGAAGGACCCGTTGGAGTTGCATCATTCGTTTAGCAGTCTAAATCCTGCTCAGCGTCAGGGCCTCAGCACCCCTTATCACAAGTTGACACCTAGGATGAGGAGGAGATACCGGATGAAATACATGAGGACGAGATTCGCATCCTGAGGAGCTTGTTTTTTAGCTCTGTATGGGATCACAGCTTCTCACCCTACTACCTCGCCATAAGTATTAGCCACTTCATTGAGCAGTGCTCAATTTTGGCGGTATTTTTTTCATCAGTGGTCCCCTTGTACCTCGCTCAGCATCTCCCAAGCCTGAGGCCTCCCTCACTATGGAGCGGCGACCATAGGACTTTGAGACACCTGCACCTTGGTATGATAGTAGCGAGGGTTTGGACTGTCCATGTTTTAGGTGTGGGCCGAGTGTGGGGCCTCTAGCCTTACTACCACAGCCGGTACCAGAATTGCGATGCCCACTTGGTCCGAACAAAAGCAAGAGCAATGTGTGGTATGCTCTACGACATGTTGGAGGAGACTGTAGTCGACTTCTGTCCCTTTCTGGGTGAAGCCTGGACCAGGATCGAAGCAGACCTGCGTTAAGGCTGGGAGCTGGCCTTGACTACCGAGACCCTCATCACAAGGGCGGCTCGACTGTGAGAGTTCCACTCCCTCCGCGAGGGTCTTACATAGCCTGCAATAGACTATTGTAGGTGTACCATGCACCTTTACATGAACCTTGGGACTGGTGGCGGGACGTAGTTGTGGGTAGTGGATGCCATCATGATAGGGGGGCAATTGGATCATGTGATCTTCTTCACAAGATCTGTACATGTGGCTCTCTTTGAGTTATCAAATTCGTGAGAGCGACTTCCTTTGGCTCATTGCTACTTTGTCCATGAAACATTGCCTCATGCAGATACAATCACTCACTAGTAGAGTCCACTTATCGTACCAATGACTACGTCCCCTCTTATGCACCTCTCTTAGCTTGGTAGCCCGATTTCCACCACTTCCTCCTCCTCCTATGTTTGGAGTAGCCACACTTAGGGTGATGCAATGGTCGCACGGAACCATTGCTTGTCGAAGCCGAAGAGCAATGGTAGTAGGCGTTCTGTCCATTGCTACAACTATGGTGGCACTCACTGCTAAATGCAGTGTGAGAATTCCCTTGATTGGCCTAGGATCATGTGCAACCTCATGGTGGCGCATGTGAAGCGGATGTCCTTTGATGACACACGGGTGGGGAGCGCCACGATAATGAATACAGTAGATGCAACTGCTTTACCAGGCAGAAGCGGTTATTTCGACCCTTTGGATTGTACGATCGTAGAACTTCGTCAGTTCTTGGTGTGTTGTACTCAAGGAGTTGCAACTGTGTTGTCATTGCGGGGTGGTCTTGAGACAGATTGTCCTACTGTGTCTGTAGTCCTGTGATGCTGCTTGTGGAGTAGCTCTGCCGCCTTGTGATGAGGATGTACCAAATATTTCCGACTGGCTTGACGAGTCACATGCCCTTACTGTTCATCATTCTTAAGAGTCTTTTGCTGAGCATACAAAAGAGGTAAAGTGTTCCATGTCATGTTGTTCCGTGTCGACGGTTGGTCGGGAAACACGTGGCACCTTGATCATTGACTTCAGTGACACCCATCACATGACTTTTTCTTCTAGTGATTTCTTTGTGCTTCGTCTGGTTGCATCCGGTTAGTTCGTTTGCACAAGGTTTGGTCAGTTGTTGCTCGTCCAGTAAGCCGGGGTAGTGCGGTTCGATGGTTCATATGGCCCCTTAACTTTGCTGTTGAGCTCATCCTGCTCTCTGTTTATACATGGACCAGGATGAATCACACTCTTGAGCACTCTACTGAATATGCCGCAATGACTGCTATAGACACCCATATCATTGTTCTTCATGCTTCCGTTGTTGATGACGCACATCACATGTGTCGTCGTACTCCCTCTGCTTACCCTTCCTCTTGCTCCACTAGACGTATGTCATTGGTGTTCTCTCCTTCAAGCACCAGTGTTTGCTGCATCACCGCCTCTGCCATGTGAGTATAGACACCCTGTCCATGCTCATTTGGACTTGGCCAACCCTTGGTCTTGGCGTGGCTTCCTTCAAAAAGCATCCCACGACCGATTTCATGTTTTGCGTCCACGATAAGATGCATCGTTGCTTTTACCTTTGCTTCATTTCTCAAGCACATCCTCCGGAGTGGGTCAACTCAAACCTCCACGGTCTCCTCCCAGTCAAGTTCCTCTTAGATCGGGGATGGTATCTTCTCACCTTGACCAATGATTCCACTCAGATGCTCTGGGTCTATAGCCTCTGTCTCAAGGTCGATGCCGCCTTAGTGGTCCGCCTGTGGCTGGTAATGGTTGAAAGTTAGTTTTGTCACACCCTTCACGTGTTCTGGTTGGATTGTGGTGGCGATTTCTTGCGTAAGATGATTTCTTGGGCAAGATGGACACATTCTTTGGTGAGTACAACGTTTAACACTAGCTCTCTTCCCCCGCTACACCACACCATAACGGTGATAGAACGCCATCATGGAGGATCCGGTTGGTGTGTTACGGCCTCAATGTGATCTTCCGGAATCCTTTACGTTTGAGGGCTTCTCCTAGATGACGTGCATGTGGAACCATGTTTTTTATGGTCCTCTTATAGACCACGTCACGTTGGACAATTTGTGGTTCGTCCATCGTGCCGATATCCATCTTGCTCGCTTTTGGAGATTGCAAGCATGTGCTGGTAGCTTAAGGACTACCAGGGATCCAAACTCTGACCTCGTGGTCGCATGTTTTAGCAAGTGAGTCCGAATTCATGGCGCTCCTCGAGGTCAAAGGTGTTTCACTTCGAGAACCCCGCTCGCCATTACATTGTCGAGTCTCAAGAAACTCTCTTTTTGGAGGCTCTCATCTTCCACGACATGTCAAGCATCTTTTGCCTGCCGCCGTCAACATTCACACCTGTTTGGCCTCTCTGCGAATGGATGATTCTAGTCCTACAGATGGGTCTGTCCGGGCCTCCTCACATGTCGTCCAATCTTTGACTCCTAACGATCCGGCCATATTGGCTATAGGTCTACTAACCTCGTCGGTTCCCTCTGATACACCCGATCTCATACCAGTGTCATTCCCCTCTATGATACCTAAACACATGCGAGCATCAGCCTCCTCTGGCACACCAGATCCCATGCCTCTATTGGTCCCCTCCAATGCACCTCATCTAGTGCCTAAATGTGTTTTCATAGGCACACCCAATCCTACGCTGGTGTCAATATCTCCAGTCATACCTACTCATGTGCATGTACCTACTTTCCATGCTTCTGAGACAGAACCTGTCCATGTTTCTCATACATCCTATCCCCTTGCCTTCCCATCCACAACGCCTATGGTTGTGACCCAGCAGCCTGCTCTGCAGCCTGAGGTTAGCATCGCAGCGTCAGGCTACTCCCACGAGCCCGGTGGCCATCTTCGACCATTGGCCTTTAGGACTCAACGGACAGCTAACTTGATGGCAGGACGCCTGACTCACAGTGTTCATTGTGACAAGCATGAAAGAAAGATGTTTGGCTCAAGTGTCCGAGCTGAAGAAACTGATATACACCCAGCGTGATTTTTCGACCACGAGTTGGTCTTGCATGAGTTCTTGGTAGCTTGTGATATTGCAGCTGATCTTGTTGTGGTTAATATGAGTCTGGAGGCATGCGTGTTGGCCATCCGCAGAACTCTCTTTGACCGGTGTCTTATCCAGGCACGTTGAAGGAGGCACTCTTGGCAGAAAACGTAGAGATGTGGCGCACCGCTTGTGAGAATGAACTAAAACCCAACCGTGAGTGTAGTGTGTATGAGCTTGTCAAAATCCCGCCTTGTTGAAATGCTGTACAGGCCACGTGGGTCTTCCACAAGAAGGTGAAGCCTGACGGCTCACCAGACCGCCACAATGCCTGGATGACGGCCAAGAGACTCTCATAGGTTGATGGTTCGGACTTCACTAACACATTTGTACCTGTTGGTCGTATGACTACTGCTCGCGTCGTATTTGGGAATCATGCTCACCTTGACTGGGTGCTTCACTAGATGGATGTGATCATTGCGTTCCTCCATGGCACTGAAAAGGAGGAGATTTACATAGTCTAGACATTACACTTTGTGGTCGATAACAAGGTGTGGTGCTTGTGCAAGGCCTTATACAATCTGAAGAAGTCACTCTAGTATTGGAACCAGCATATCACTGGCACACAAAGTATGTACTGCATCATGCTGAGTGACCCCACCCGTCCCTCTCTCTTATATATATAATAGAGCGCTTCACCTCCACCTTGGTCTACGTGGATGTTCTCCCAATTGTGTACCCTTCGATGGAGGTTGTGAACAGGGCCAAGGCATTCCTTCAAGTTGCCTACAAGATCAAGGACCTTGCTTCTGCAGTTGTGTTTCTTTAGATGGAAATAGTACGTGATCGTCAGTGTCAAATCCTCTTACTATGTTAGGCACGTTACGTATACATTGTGGGGGAGACATTTGCTAACCTCGTTGGTGTAGCTCCTACAACCTCCACCTCCATCACACCTTGCGGATAAGAATCCATGAAGGTGGATGATCCAACATAATTGGGGGAGAGTGGGTGGGCTAGTAGTGGTACATCCGTAGCGGACAACCTCTAATGCGACAGAAGATATTTGTGCTATGACCTTGACAGTAGCAGATGTGTCAAGTCCCTACTCAACAATGGCAACCAGTATCCACATAGTTTTAGCATAGGAGAGCTATGTTGGCTGTTAACGCTCTGCTCTCATTGAACCTGAGTGTGTTTTTACCATCAAGTGGTCCAAAGTTAGCATTTTATATCATATTCATTTCCCGTAGTGATGCTTGTGGAGGAGCTTATTCTGCACATGATGATGGGGAGTCAGGACCTAACAACAATGACTGGATTGCCAAGTTCCACACTCATGCTTTGTGTTGTTGTTTTGAAATCCTCGGTTGGGAGTCCAGGATAGTCTGAGTGTTCCATTGCATGTTACTTGGTGATGACGACATGTCGAGAGATTAGTGCTATCTGAATCATTGAATCAAGTGACCTTTCATTCAGATGACTTTGTCCTCCCTTGTCCTGTTGTATCTGCTCGATCTTATGCATAAGTGAGCATGTGATCGTTACAAAGCTCAACTTATTCATAAGGAATTCTTGTAGATCCCTGTCATTAACTTTGATAAGACCTTTGCCCCCATCAGGGACTTCACTTGTGCTCTTGTTCTTCTTAGCTTGGTGGAACATAAAGATAGGAGGTAAAGTACATGGATGCAACCAATGCCTTTTCGTATGCAACATTGGATGAAGAGCTTTACATGATGCAACAACCTGGCTTTGCCGATGGAACCAACAAGGTTGGACGACTTTGCAAGGCCTTGTATGGGCCAAAGGATTTCCCTTGTTGCTGGAGCATGGAGGTCACTGCCGCCCTTGAGAGGGAGGGAACTGTCGCAATGTGGTCGATCCAGCATTATTCCTTTTGTTGTTTTCCTTGAATCTATCAATGACCTTCTTATTGCCTCTTTGAGTCCTTCAGATGTTTAGTCAATGAAATCCATTCCAGAGACTTTCTATAGGATGAAGGAATTGAGTCGCACTTGTCTTGGACCTCGAGTGGGACCGACCTAACTGCACATTGCACATGCATCCATGAGCTTACATCCACAGCCTTACTAAGTGATTTGCTTCACTACTTGCTACAATTCCACTTGCCTCTACACCCATGACCCATTTGGCCAAAGAATTCTAAAAACATTTAATGTGGCCCAACTGGAGGGAAGAGTTAATGTCACTGGCCATCTTCGATTCATAGAATCTTTGATGTACCTTGCCACGACAACATGCACAAACGTGGCGTTCTCTGTCAACTACTTGGCCCAATTCTCTGAGCATGCACATCAAAGTTGTCTTGAGGCTACATTTTGTGTTATGTGATTCACGCTATCTACAATATATATATCGATTTGTGATGATAAAAACAGAACCCTCTGTAGTCGTCAACAACTCTACTGACTGTGATTGGGCACATGATAATGACGCTCGTAGCTGGACGGGGTACATCTTCTTGTTCGGAGGCACTACTGTGTCTTAGAAGAGTGACAAACCTGGTTGCATTGCAAAGAGCTCCAACAAAGCCGAGTATGTTGTAATTAGCTTAGGTTCTCGTGGAAATGTTAGTTGTACTGCTTGTTTTAGCAGCTGTAGGTGCCCATTTGTTGCATGACTCTCTGTTGCAAAAATCAGAGCACCAAGGCCATTACTAAAAATCATGGTATGCATCACTTATGCACCGAGCACATCAATTTTGAGCAAAACTTAGTTCTCGACTCCATCGCAGTTGGTATTGTGAAGGTTGTCTGGGTGGACACATGTTCTTAGCGGGCTAACTTTCTTACCAAGGCTCTCACCTCTAGCTTGTTCAAGCTTGTTATTCTTGTAATTGGTCTGAAATGCACACTCTTTTTACATGACGGAGACTGTACATTGTCGTCCTCTACAAGCTCTGTTATGTACACCTTTCTTTCTCCGTGTGCATGGTGTGTTATCTTCTGTTGCATGTGTTGTTCGTCTTCTGTCCAAGGGATGCTGGTTTTGGTGTTTTAAGTGTTGATTTACCAATACATCAGTTATTGCCCATCTATCTCCACACACATGCATTCATGCAGGTGAGCAACTGAACATGGTTGCGATGCAAACCAAGTGGTTCTCTGAGGTAAGGGCATGTTTAGGTCTCTCGGGGGCCTCACATGCTCCTTCAATGTTACCAATGCCAATTGGATAGCATTAGGCTTGTGTCGATTGGCCAGCCAGAAGCTCTTTGCAATTTTTAATATGGAGTACAGTTGTAGAATGCTCACTATGTTGGAATGTCCACATACAATTTATGATGATGTGGAATCTGCAGAATTTTTGCTTCTAGATTGCTTTTACTAGTTGCCGGTTGCTCATCTTGCCGGTGTCATGTGCCAAGTTTTTCCGGCAACAATCGCTCACAAGATAATCTGGGTTGTTAGGCTCAACCCCAGGGATGGTGGCAATCACGCCCTGCATGTAATTTGCAAAGTGCAACTCGCATCACTGAGCAACCTTAGCCCTCGCTCCACACAACCACTTGACACTTGGCATTTCACATAGTTCTAATTGATGTTTGCAACATCTATGGCATCATAAAAACCCTTGTTACCTCCTACACCATGCCAACCTTCCGCAAGGCACCCTCCTAAAATGATGAGAAACCCTTGAAAAGAGGGGTTTGCTATTGTTCGACAGAAATGCTGACATTAGCACTCTGAAGTAACAGACATTTCACATCCCATCAACACAAACTTTCCTTTGAAATCATGTTTTGACAAAAGTGGGGGGGAAATTGGAAGTAACTAATGGATTTGTGGTATTGTTTCATTGTTTTCAGACTCGGATCATGGTTTATTTGAAATGTTAAGACCCAGTGTTCTCATTTAAGTGATACATTGTTGCGGTGTGTAACTAGTCTCTCCTTTGGGAAACTGCCGTAGGGGAAGTTTCAAAGAGAATCTTGTCAAGTGGTAGGGCTACGATGCTTTGCACGTGAGTTGGGAGCTCTATGAAAACCTACAGAATGTCCATAATGAGATTGACAACTACTTAAGAATACATCGCCCTATAGCTTACAACGCAATAGGACTTTGCCACTTGAAGGGACGGAGAGTGCTATGTCCTTGACGTGCATGAGCCCCTAACTTTAACCCATGGGTACTTGTGTCCTTGCATTCATGGCCCAATATGTATCCACCTCCGGAGTTTCATGTTGATTGGCCGAGGGCATTTTTGCCATCTTCCTCGACCTTCGACGTTTTGTTCCAAAAGATTTTTGACGGGGTTGACCACTTTCTCAAAGTGTCGGCTACATTATCATAAACTGCATCCATGTTTCAATTTCTTTGGTTGACTTCATTGCAGTGCTAGACTTTGACCAAGATGCTCCTCAATGTCCTCCAAACCCCTCCAATTCCTATTGGAGTTTCCCAAAGCAACCTCTCACGATGCGCCATCACACACCACTCAAGTTCAGCTTCCAAGATTGAAGGTTTACCTCATTCTTGTTTCCATTCTTTCATACGTATGCTAGAAAGTTCAAACAATCTTCCTCAGAGTACACTTGCTAGTGACTTAAAGTTATTCAATTGTCTTCATTCCTTGAATCGTCTTCTGCTTAGCACCTTCTACTTGTAAACAATCCACAGTCCTTCTGAAAACATTTGTACATAAAGTACATGTTTGGGTTTTATCATATTGTATCGGTTTTTTTTCCGGTTCAAGTGGAAGTTGACACACACTATTGTATTCATACTTACTTGGTATGTGTGGTACCCGAATTCACCTGAGTAATTTGCATTTGGGTCACGTATGGTAGCACCCCAAGAGGTTGTCCAAGAAGGCTTAAAAAACACTCCCGAGTCAGACAAAGACAATGATTGACCTTTCCTGTTCTAAATCAACCATTGAAAGAGACGAAATTTTGGGCATGGTAGCTGACATGATGACATTGCACCATCTGTTACGATTGATTTATAAAAACAATATGGATTGAAAATTGAGTCTCTCCATTGAACCAAAAAATTGATTCCAAACTGTGACCATTAAAATCAAAGACCTTGATGTAACGTAGCACATTTGTTTCCCCTCTCTTGGGAGCTGTGTCCAGCATTCAATCCACACCGTATCCTTATTCAGTCGGAGAGTGAGATGAGACTATTGAAACTGTTGAAACATTGCTTTGTGATCAAGTAAGCACCCGAGAAGTCTGGAACTGTAGATCGTGAGCCTTAGTTGGATATCTAATGAAATGATCTATGTAATACTTATGCTATTTCTAGGACAATTTTATGCAAGGTGCTCCCATCCAGCTCACATTCCGTGTCCACCCGTAGGCCACTGCTTCACAGGTTCAGGGAAAGACACTCGTCCCAGTCATCATATCCCAGAGGAGCAACTAGTCGGCCAACCTGACAGCACAGCTATCCCAACACATCGCTTCTCACACCCCCTACCCCTGACTAAGTTATGTTACCGTCTGCTTCAAAGACATGATCTCTTTCCGTCATATGAGGAAAACTGGAGAGAGAAATTCGCTGGCATCCACTTTTATTGGTGCTCTATCTGTGCGAAACATTAGTTTTTCCCCTACATCTCCGGATTAGATGTTTCTAGACTAAAATCCTCTTTTGATCCATTCCAGTTGCCCGTCGTACCCGCTTCCGTCAAAACGACTCCAGTGCGTGCCCGTTTTGTGTAGAGGAAGAGAAAATAGAACATGACTTCCTCACCTGTCGCAGACTCCAACCCCTACTACATCATACCCAAACTTTTTTCACCAGCATCTTCCCAGAAGTTCCTCTCACGGCCTTTGAACTACCCCTCCGTCCTCTTAAATCCAAAACATTCAATGCTGCATGGACTATCTTCTGCGCTACCCTATTCCACCTTTTTTGGCAAGAGAGATGGACGACCCCAAGTGCTTCCCTTGCATCCAAAGCAATCTCCAAATTTACCACGGCCTTGCAACAACAAACATGGCTTGTATCCACTCTGCTATTCAAAAAGAACACAAAACGCTCTCGAGAAAAGCTCAAATCTCTCGAGGACGATTTCGCTCCGGCACTTGTTTCCAACTATATCCTCCATAACAAGGACTACCGCATATCTCTCAGCTACCGCTCCACAATGTGGTGGAAACACCCCAACCTCTACCCTCCACCTTTATTGAAGACCTCCAGAGCCGGGTTCAACTCCGAGGCTCTGTGGTGCTAAAGTAGCCCCTCCCCCCTCAGTCAGTTACGACCAGAGTTAAATAAAGAACAAGACTTGGGTGTTGCATGCAAAGCGTGCACATGGTTACATAGAAACAGTGCAAACGTTTAGCGAGGCTTGCTCCACGTGGCTCGGGTGGGTCGGTCCCTTAGGCTATCAGCGTGAAAGCAAAATGGTCTCCGATGCAAACACCGTGGTTTTGGCTGAGTCCGCCCAGCTAATAGCGAACACCGTTGCACTGGTATCAGATCGCCATTGTTCGAATCCCACTTGTTGAAATTGAGGATGGCTCACACCAGGGTGAGAGGGGTCTACTATGGCTTTATTCACGTGGCTTGTGCTGGTTCCTCAGGCTGTATGTGGGAAAGCAGAACAGTTGGAAGGTCACAGACCCTCAAACACCTCGCTTTTGGCCGAGTTGGCCAATGTTTCTGCCGGTTCGCCACAAGAAGACAGAAAGTTAGTATTTTCACGTGAATACCATTACTTTTTTTTTTTTTTTTGCATTAACTACTTATGCTTTTGATTCATGTTCACCTCTTGTGCATGTGGGTTCATGTGCTGGAATTTTCCGCTGTATAAAGCAAGGGCACGGAGGAAGTGGCTGATCCAAAAATCTCGTTTTTATGTGCATAAAATGTTCAAGTGGGTCTAACTTGTACAAGAAAAAAGAGTAACAAAGAAGAGCTCCTTCATTCGTCCAAACCGCTTCTAAGTGGGATACCTTGTAATCCAGGAAAATATGTTTCATGCAGTCCTATTTTCAGAGAAGCCTTCCATAACCTAAAAAAACAAAGAAGAGAATAAAATGACCAATACATTTCCTCATCAAATGCAAAGGCATAAAACGGCTCCCTACGTAACCCAAAGAAGTTTTACTTGTACGTTCCATGTCAATGTTTCTCAAGAATGGAGGTAGAGAAACATGTTATGTATATTTGAGAAAATGATGTTCATTCATAGATGTGTTCTTGAGCAAAGTTGGGTACATGTTTAGGTTTTCTATGCAAACAAGCAAATGTTGGCTTTTTAGAGAAACACGCCATGAAATTGCTATAGGAACATAATGATTTTCCATGATTTAATATTTGAAGGTTTTTTTCTTGTATGAGTCTACCACTAATCATTCTTAAGGTCTTAACATGTGATAGCCAGGATCAGTTGTTTGGCTAGTCCAGTCTGACTAGCCAAACAACTCGTCTCCTCGTCTGATGTGACGGGTTGGACCCAACTCGTACTTGTACGGTCGCTCCCTGATTGGCCTCGCTTGTCCGACTCCATAACTTCCGGTTCCTTCTTTCCGGACGAACAACCCGTTCCCGTGTTTGGACGCGGACAAACAACCTTTTGTATCCGATGCCTGGCAAGCTCCAAAGTCTGAGGAGCAACATAGAGAGTGGAAAAGATGTTAAATTCTGTCAAAATGATCCGTAGTTGACGTTGACCAAGCACGGAAATGATTGTAAAAGGGTCACGATGTAACCCAAAAAAACATGTATGCAAGGTGCTTGATTCTATCCCACCTTTGAAGTGAGATCATGACGGTCATTTGTCGCTTATCCACGATGTTGTAACCGCTGCTAATGGACCAAAAAGGACTTCATTTGAAGCGCATTAATTTGGAAGAGGTCGCTTTTGTGCAATGCCATAGCCGACTTGGAAAGATAGCCAATTCAACGTTGACTCGTAGCACTTTCGCCACTTATCTGGTCACTTTCGACTTCTCCAAAACAGATTTTAAACGTTCTAAGTTATGTTGGCGACTCAACCCCCCCTTTGTTGAAAGGTAACGTCACAGCCCCGTTACCGCGGTTTCCCATACCAGACGTACACGAGTCCCTAATCCTTCCGAGTGTGTATTTCCGTCATCACACAAATAGCCTACCGCACATCGAGACCTCGATTTTCACTTTGATGGTCGAGGGCAATTCGGCCAACTGCCCTCCCTCTTCGTTGATCCTTCTCGTCCTTTCTGAAAGCTTCAACCACTTTCAATAATCATTGACAGAAGTGTCATGAACTTTTGATCGACTTCTTGGCGCATCGAGATACATCAAGAAATCATAAAGATGCATCTCCCATATTCGTCGTCGATCTTCGAAGCCCCCTGATTCCTCTGCGGAGATTCTCGACTTGACCACTCGTGACGCGACTCTACACGCGTCAATCGATGATTGATCCAACGCCCTTGACTACGTCTTATTTGTAACTCAACACTTTCATGTATGTGTTTGGTCATTTTGACACTTGTCATCGAAGTAGACTTACCGCTAATCATACATTTCTCCAGTGTCCCAAATTCTAAAACCATGTTCTACCTCGCAACTCATACCTGTTCACCATCTACGATCCTTTTAGCATAACATGTCGTATCAACGCACAACAGTGCTAGAGAGGCATCTGACTACTTTACCCATCTAGGGGACTACCTCGGACAAGCCGTCAGTGCATCTCGCAAGTCAAGACTTTGCAGACTTTATGACTACAACGAGAAACGAGCGAGCGCATCCGACGACCAACAGCGGCTTTTTGGCGATGACTTTGGCGATGGAGGAGCAGAACGTGCCTATGCATGTGAACCTTGAAGTGGTATACCAACGGCCTGGACGTCCGCAGCAGGAACCACACATGGCACCGGACGACAAGTGCGGATCAACAAGGATCTAATGAACAATATCTCCACGCTCAAGGGGATCAACAGCCACCTGCTCCAATAACTCAACGTCCTGATGCAAGCTCTTGGCAGCACAAGTTCACGGGAGGCGGTGTTCATCAAGAGAAACACCCAACTCTCAAACAAACCCAAGATTCATCTGGCCCCTCCAGAATTGTTTGATCCTGCAAATTCCAAGGGACAAACGGTTCGGATGTAGCTGATGAGCTTGAAGGTGTACTTTATCGCTATTGGGGTCAACGACAATCAAATTAAAATTGAACTCACGGCCGCGCTTTTGTGTGACACGCCATTACATTGGTGGTCTAATCTAAATGCCATGCAACAACAGCAAGAGACCGGCGGGGCCTTGTTGACAGGCAATGGCGCCCATCTCATATCGTAAAACATAGGCGTTCTACTCTTGGAGCAGATCAACCTGCAATGGCAAGACGCGCTGACGCCACCTGACTGGAACTATTTCTTGCGTGTAATACTCGCATGTTTTGGACGGTTGAATGAGAAGTCTGATGCTCGGTACGAGCTTCAGCGTCTCTGTCAACAGTATAGGGTGGCAGATCACATGTGGAGATTCTGCAAGATCATCACTAATGCAGACATCATCCCTGACGAAGTGTTTTTTCACTACAACAACGGCCTCAAACAAGACATCCAACGAGCGATGAATGTTTTTGGCATCCAAAACGACTTACCATACATGCTCGTAGCAGAAAAAATTATCGATAATGCCAACTACAATACTCGGTTCCAGGAATCATACAGTTGGTGACTTCCCAACCACATTTATTGTGGGAACGCAAGAATCCAATCGGGGGACTCCTTGACTCCGATGGAAGTGGACGCCGTCAACCAAAGAGATACATGCACCTACTAAAACTGCAAAAAAATTGCAAATATTGTTGAAAACTACCGAAAGCAAATAGCAAACCAAAAAGGCAGGGGGGGGGGGGGG
>SZWC01007304.1:77728-89864 GCA_023375785.1 Penium margaritaceum | reverse complement strand
GGGGGGGGGGGGGGTCATAGAAAATTGAGTTTGGAAATGTCAAATGACAGGAGTTAAAGGCGCGACTCTTGTCCAATAGGAGCCCTCTACGCCAAACGATCGCCTATCTCAACGGCTCACAATGCCGCAGAGGCTTTCTGAGATCGCTAAGTTTGACGAGGGGTACGAGGACGGCCAATTGGCCATACTTCTGAAAGTGAAACTCCAAATTTGCAAGAGTGGAAGAACGGTACCGGTACCATTGGGTGGAGGAGCCTATTACAGTTTTGTAAGCAACGACATGGTTCAAAAGCTGGGGTTGTACACTGAACCAGGGATGTTTGAAGGAAAAGTCAATGATAGAGGACTGCAGATGTGGAAAATCCACGAACTGCTTTGACTACAAGTGGGAGACTCCCGGATGTAACGGTATGGATGTCATGTCCGATGAGTGATCACAAAAGCATTCTTGGATGAGATTTCCTCTACTAGCACAATTCGCAAATCGACTCAAATTGTGGCGTCATCTACCTTGAGATTAACAGCGCCAAGCGACGAATTCCCCGCATGGGGCGAAAGACAACAGCGGAGTCAGCAAAGGTGGAAGCAGGAGGGGAAACCGCAGCAACTGAAAGGAGAAAACTCATGCAACCAATACCGCTCAACATGGCCAAGCACTGTATACAATGAGGGGCTCCTATGTGGCTCGTACACCTTGAGCCAATGGAGGAAGCAGAAGTAGCAGTAGCTGACTAATCATCCTTGTTAACCTCATCAGGCTCATCGACATCAACAAAGTTTGCGATGTATCCAGAGTAGTTTGCGCCTCTCATCCAAGAGTTCATGGATTTCTTCCCCAACAAACTCCTGAAAACCTTACCATCCTAACACAACATCGACCATTGCATCGCACTGAAACCAGGCAGCTGACCCACAGTTTGAGGAGCTTATCGGATGAGCAACCATGAGCTGATCCAGCTGAAAAAGCAACTCAACGAGATTCTCAGTCAAGGATACATCTAGCCATCCACGTCACCATACGCTGCGCCAGTGCTATTCGTAAAAAAGAACTGGCAAAATGCGGATGTGCGTGGGCTATCTGGCGTTGAACGACGCTACCATCAAGAACCGCTACCCTCTCCTCCAAGACGACGAACTTTTTGGTCAACTCAGAGGAGCTCGATTTTTTACCAAACTTGACCTATACAACATTCATCACCAGATCCACGTGGCAGACCCTCAAATTGAGAAGATGGCATTCCAAACCCGCTAAGTTCATGGTCATGCCGTTTGGACTCACAAATGCTCCAGCAGCTTTCATGGCGGCAATGAACAACATTTTCCGCCCGTACCTTAACAACTTTTTCCTTGTTTATCTTGATGAAACTCTGGTGTACATTCGCACCCCGGAGGAGCACGATGGAAATCTCTGAAAAGTTCTTGAAGCTAAAAAGAGATTTTTTTTACAAATCTCTCGAAGTACGACTTTGCTCACCGTTTGATTGAGTTTTTGGGTCACGTCATCAACAGAGAGCTATACATCTCAAGCAGCTATTCACACGAAGCTACAACCAGCACGGTGAATGCAAAAAAAGCCAAGTTCTGGTACGATACACCCTATTGGCAAAGATGATTCACTTGCCAGGTGGTCGTTCCCCCAAACGACAAACTCCACCGCATGCTGCTCAACGAGTGCCATGACACGGATCCAAATGGACATTTTGGAGAGGACAAGACACTGAAAAAGCCGGCAAAGTACTATGGGTGGTACAAGATGCAAACCGATGTGGCCAACTTCTGCAAATCCTGTGACATGTGTGAGCGACAAAAATCTTGTCGCACAAGACCACTCAAGATTCTGCACCCGCTCCCCATTCCGAGGGAACCATGGGCCGACATCTTTATGGACTTCATCACTGGATTACCGGTCACACCCAAGCGATAGGACCCAATCCTCGTGGTTGTCAACAGGTTCTCCAAAATGTCTTGCTTTGTTCTGACGACGACCAACGTCACCGCCAAAAGAACAGCACAACTGCTTCCAAACAACATCGTACCGCTACACAGCGTGCTAAGAAACATCACGAGCAAAAGAGACGGCCGGGTTACGAGTTGGTTTTAGCGCAAATTGATGACTCGACAGGGCAGTCGGATCCAGATTTGTACCAGGTGTTCCACCCTCAAACTAACAAATAAACCAAGCGGACCGATCAGACGCTCGAACAAATTCTTCGAACATTATGCAAACCACATGGGATGGATTGAACAATTAAGATTCTAACCGCCAAACTTGCATGTACTGTATTGGATCATCTATTTGCCAAGATTTTGATTTCCTTTTTGTGTTGCTGGAATTCACCTAAAACCGAGCCTTTTTTAGTTAATGTGTGGTAGCCTAAGGCACTACATTGGAAAAGTCGGAACACTCAAATTTGCTGACCTTCTCAACTTCGCCTTTGAGAAGAGGCCAAACGTTGATGTCGGACGTCAAACATGAACAGAAACGCATGTTTGGCGACAGAGGTAGATAACTTCGGCACCACACAGGCTGACATGGCACGTCACTTTGCGACAGCCGGCCCTTGTTCCGACTCCGATAGAGTTGAACTACCCCGCTTGTGGTTTTTTTCCCTCGAAATGACTTGGGTACACCAGAATCTGCTGTCGCCATAACCATTGGCCTGATTCACCCAAACGACAAAGAGTATTTTATTGGACGCATGAGCAAATGGAAAAGATGTTTTTGTCCAATTCATGATCTAGTACGGCAACTTGCCGATATCTTCCGCAACAGGTAAAAGTCAGTTTGAAGTGGTGCATAGCAAACTTCTTGCCACACCAGGTGGACTTTACAGCCACAGCAACATTCCCACAGATGACATACAACCCCGCAATTTCTCCACTATCTGGGATAAAACACGATCGATGCTCGCAAAGGCACAAGCTGCAATGAAGGGAGCAGCAGACCAACATAGCAGTGACAATGTATTCACTGCTGGAGAAAAAATTCTCCTCAGCTTGGCAAACATCAAACCCTGCGGAACCGAAGATTTAAAGCTCAAACCCAGATGGCTGGGACCATTTGAGATAGAGCGCTTGCAAATCTTTGTGGTTGCACGACTCAAAATCCATGACGCTATGCAGGTTTATCTGGTGTTCCACATCAGCAGGACACTATCAGGACCCCAGCGAGAAATTGAAAGTGGTCAAAGTTGTTTGGATTGCGCATCGATGGAAAGTCGGATGCAAAAGGTATTGTATCCTATTCATCCACATGGAGCTTCTCTAGGATTCGTTCTTCCCTTTGGCTTACGACCGGTACATAATATAGGCAACTACTAGGATAGCAGTCTTCAATACAGTGGAGGTTAGAAAGCAAAATAGATTAGATTTCCAAATACCCCATACACTCATGCACAAGAACATGTCCTCGGTACATTTTTTATCAGACATTCTAAACATGTGATTGTAGCAACATTGCAAATCCCGCCTTCCTCACTCACGCAAGCTATACACCCCAACCATTGAAAAACGTATCAACATTTATCTTGAGTTTGAGAATTCTGCCTAGACTGACCCTGAACTTGAAATAAGGAACTTTGTTTGCCTTTGACTCTAACGATTGTGCTCGATGTGCCCCATGGTGTACTGGTGGTGTCTATCCTGTTTTGAGTGTCGGCCGATCCTCTCTCTTATAGCGATCGACAATACAATCATCTTGTTTAATGTTAGTGGAGTTTCTCTTATGCCGAACTTAGCGTAGGTGGTGAACAGGTAGAATTTATGAGGCATAACACGATTTAGAATTTGGACACTTGAGCAATTGAAAATTAGTGCTAAGTGTACTTTGATGACTAGTGTCAAAATGATCAAACATATACATACAAGTGTTGAGTTATGAATAAGACATAGTCGGGGTCGTTGGGTCGATTGTCGAGCGATGCGTGTGGAGTCGTGTTGTGTGATCAAATTTGAGAAGGCCCGTCAAGAAATCCGGGGGCTTCAAGAATCGACGGTGAAAATGCAAGATGCATCTTTGTCTATTCGGATTCATCCCGGCGCATTGAGAGTTCGACCAAAAGGTCATGACAATTCTATCATAGATTTGCGAGAGTGGTCAAAGTCGTCAGAAAGTGTAGGAAGGTTCATTGGAGGGTGAAGATTGTTGGCTGAGTTGCCCTCGGCTGTCGGAGTGAATACCGAGGTCTCACGACGCGGTGGGTTGTTTGTACAATAACAGAAATGCCCACTCGAGACGTGTGTACGTCTGGTACATAACACTTCCCCCCGCCCCCCCCCCCCCCCCCCCCCCCCCCCCCCCCCCCCCCCCCCCCCCCCCTCTTTTAGAAACAACGTCCTGGCGCACGTGCAGATGTGGCCCGGTGATAGCGGTAATAGCCGTTAATTAGGTGATCGATGTCTCGGAGGTTGTCGTAGGGTTCCCAGCTATTGTGCGCGGCGTTGTAGCCGTGCCACTTGGAAAGATGTTTTGTCGTTTTGCCACATTGTTGATGGCCAAGGATGTCCTTGATGACCTACTCTCTGTCCTCGTCCACTTGAACAGGAGGAGGGGGAGGGACATCCTTGCCGAGGAAGTTCTCTCCAGGATCTCAGTAGTGCTTGAGTTTGCTGATATCGAACACTGGATGAATTTGCATGGTGTCAGGGAGTTTGATTCATGGAACCACGGGGGTTTCATTTGCTAAATCTCAAACGGACCCAACCATCGGGGTTTGAGCTTGAAAAACTTGGTTTCGCAAGGTTTGATGTTGGTTGAGCTAAGGACTTTGTTGTCGACGGAAAAAACATTGTCGCTCCGATGGCGGTCGGGTGCTTGTTTCATTGCCAATTGTGTCTTCGTGAGGGTCTGCCGTGTTTCCTCCTAGATGGTGGAGAAGTATTGGTGTTGGACGTCAACCACGGAAAATTTGTTTTGACAGTGTAGTCCTGCTGGGGTGGGAGGAAGTTTCTCATGCATAATCCTGAACAAAGTTTTACCCGTTGTGGTGGAAACTACCAAATCATACGTGATTTCAGTGGTCGGGAGTTTTTGTGCCCAATCCATCCCATGAGGTTTGCATAGTTTTCAGAGAAGTCGTTCGAGCGTTTGATTGGTCCACTCGGTTTGGCCGTCGGTTTGAGGATGAAACGTCATTGAAATTTGAATTTGGCTGTCATTGCGAGACATCAATTCGCGCCAAAAACGGCTGGTGAAGCGACCGTCTCTATCAATTGTGATGGTCCTTGGTACACCGTGTAGACGTATGATGTTGTATAGAAACAGCCTTGCTGTTCCTTGAACAGTGACGGTGGTCGTTGTCGGGATGAAATGGGAAATGTTGAAAAACCCATCAATGACAAAGAGGATCGCGTCATATCCCTCGGATGTGACTGGTAATCCTGTGACGAAGTCTATGGAGATGTCAGCCCATGGTTCTATTGGAATAGGGAGCACCTGCAGAAGTCCGTGTGGCCTCCTGCGTCAGGATTGTTTCAAAGACATCTGTCGTGGGATTTGCAAAAATTGGCCACGTCAGATTGCATCTTGTCCCACTGGTAGTTTTCGCCAGCTTCTTCAGCGTCTTGTCCTCCTCGAATTGTCCACCTGGACTGGTGTCATGGAATTCTTTAAGTAGCATACAGCGAAGTTTGTCATTTGAGGGAAAGACAACCTGGCGAGTGAATTGCTATAGCCAATGGGGTGCATCGTACCAGATTTTTGTCTTGTCGTATCTGCCGTGCAAGTCATTGCCTTGTGTAGACTCAAGGTATGGATCTCAAGTCGCTCGAGATATGGATCTTGCTGCAGTTGTAACGCTGCTGTCTCAGCCATCAAATCTGGTCGGCGGCTGAATGAGTCAGTTGGGTTGATTCTGCCTGGCCGGTACTCGATATCGTAGTCGAACCCAGATTTGAGTAACTCCATCCATTGGGTTTGACGTCGACTCAGGTTTGGCTATGACTTCAATTGTTTTAGAGCACGGTGGTCGGTGCGTATAATGCATCAGCTGCACTCTAGGCAACACCTCCATGTCTTAAATGCATGTACAACCGCTAGCATTTTTTTCTCCTATGTGGCATAGTTGATGTCTGTTCCCCGCAGTTTTTGAGACATTTATACGACCGGTTGCTTGTCGTTGCCATGGTCTTGCACTAGGACTGTGCCGATGGCCCGATCTGAAGCGTCTGTAGCCATGACGTAGTCGACCGTTGGATCGGCTAATCATAGGGTTGGCACCGAGTTCAGAGCGTTCCGCAAAGCGGTGAATGCTTATGATCTGCTGTCTCCCCACTGCCACTAGTTTTCTTTTTGACTGCGGTTGAAGAGAGGCACTGATAATTGAGCGTAATCCCGTACGAAATGCCAGTAGTAATTGCATAAGTCGAGAAAAACTTGAGGATCTGGAACGTTGGTCGGCATCGACCAATCAGCGACTACTGCCACTATTTTTAATCCATAGTGATTGGTCTGACATTGATGACGTGACCCAAAAACTCAATCGAGCGGCGACCGAAGTCGCACTTAGAGCTTTTTCTAAAACATTTCTCTTTTCATAAACCTTGAAAAACTTTTCAAAGATGTTCATTGTGTTCCTTTGGGATGTGGCTGTACACCTGAATGCCGTCGAGATACACCACGACAAAATCATCAAGGCATGGGTGGAAAATGTTGTTCATTGCCGCCATGAATTTTGCTGAGGAATTCATAAGTCCGAATTCCATTACCATGAACTCGAAATGCCCGCAGCAAGTTCAGAATGCGGTCTTCTTGATGTTGGCCTCGTTCACACGTATCTTGTGATAACCGCTGCGCAAGACGATTTTGGTGAAAATTCAAGCCACTCGGAGTTGGTAAAACAGTTCGTCGGCTCGAGGAGGAGGGTATCAATTCTTGATAGTAGCGTTGTTCAAGGCCCGATACTCCAGGCACATTTGCATTTTGCCAGTTTTACTTTTCACAAACAATGTTAGCATGGTGTATGGTGACGTGGATGGGCGGATGAACCCCTGACCGAGCATCTCGTCGACCTTCTTTTTCAACTCGGTTTGATCATGATCACTCATCCGATAGGCTCCTCAAACTGTGGGCCTGCTGCCGGGCTTCAGTTTGATGTAATGGTCGATGTCTTGTTGAGGTGGTAGGGTTCTCGGGAGTTTTCCGGGGAAGACGTTCCAGAATCGTGGATGAGTTGCGCAAACTCTTCGGTGACCATCGTGAACTTTGTTGATGCTAGTGAGGCTGTTGAGGCTGTTGGGAATGGTGAGTCAGCTCCTGCCACTTCCGCTTTTTCCATTGGCTTGACGGGCATGAGCCATGCACGAGCTCCTCATTGTATGTAGTACTTGGCAACGTTGAGCAGTATCGGCTACACAGGTTGTCGCTTCTCAGCTACCGCGGCTTCCTTTGCTGCTTCCACCTCTGCTAGTTGTGCTATCGTCTTCCATCCTATGCGCAAGTGCTTTGTGTTGTCGATTTCCATGTAGACGTTGCCGATGTTGTATTCGATTTGTGGATTGTGTCAGTATAGGAAATGTCATTCGTGAATGATTTTGGTACCACTCATTAGACAGGATCTCTGGACCTTTACATCTCGTGGATCTCCTACCCATAATCGTATTGGTTCTTGAAGTCTCCGTAGTTGCAATCTCTCGTCCATGGTTTTTCCTTCAAACATCCCTTGTTTGGTCTGTAAACCAAACTTGTGGACCATGTCGTTGCTTACATAACTATGAGAAGCTCCTCCATCCAAGAGTGTCACGACCGTTCTACGACTCGCATCCTCAAGGTTGGACTTGTAGCAGTATCGCCAGCTGGTCGTCCTGGTACCCCTCGTTGAACTTTGCGATCTAAGAAACCCTCTACAACGTTGTAGACCGTTGAGATGGGCAATATTTTGGCATAGATTGCTCCTCACGGGCAAGATTTGCGCCTTTTACTCCTGTCCTTTGCCGTTTCCTGACTCATTTTTCTGTGACTCCCCGGCCCCCCTCTTGGCCTGCTGCTTGATCCAACAGTTGTGACCAATGTGCCCAAATCTTTTGTAGTTGTATCAGGTTCGTGTATCTCTCTGGTCGACGGCGTCCACTTCCATCGGAGTCAAGGAGTCCCCCAACTGGCTTCTTCCGTTTCCACGATAACTGTGGGTGGGAGGTAGCCACCTGTAGGATTCTTGGATCTGAGCATTGTAGTCGGTGCTGTTAATTCTTTCTGTTGCTGCGATCATCCGCAAGTCATTTTGCATGCCAAAAACGGCAATTGATCACCGGATGTCACGCTTGAGTCTTTCTTCAGCCTATATCCTGTCCAGACTTTGTAGCGTACAATTTCAACCAAAGAGATTTTTTGTTTCATTTCCCCATAATGTAAAACTGTTTGTGCGATTAGATGAGCCCCCTAAGTTTATACTCCTCATGAATTTCTAGTTTACCGAGCATTAGATTCCATGATGATGATGCCCATTTCACTACGTCATCATGTTTACTTAAGGTTTCAAAATTCACACTCTAACTATTTTGCTCAGATATGATGAAACACTTCTTCTCGTCTATTCATTAGGACCTACAACATTCTTCGCTTCAGTTTGAATGAGAAACAAATAGAATACCTTCCTCTCGCTACTAGCAAAGGCTCGCACACGTTAGATATGTAACTCGCAACCATCCTGTTTGTGGATCGGAGCCTTGAGAAATTCAAGTGGACTCATCGCTACCTCTTTGTTATCGAGGTTTGCATTGTATGGTCATCATTCGCAAATAGCAAAATAAAATTTTGCATGGTACTATATCCGGAATCTGTAACCGCACACTGAGTGCATGATAAGTACACTTTTCCACTCATTTTGAGTGCACTTGCCACATGCATTATTCCAACACACTGAGGGTTCTCTCAAGACCGCCTTGCGAGGACAAGCACAACGAATCATGATCGATGTCCCAAGATACGACAAAAGCATCGGCTATTGATCAACGACCACGGTCGTCATTGTTGAGTAGACAGCCGTCATGGTTCAATGCGTGAAGAACGGCCAAGAAACGATTATGGACTCAATCATCCAACGGCAATGAGAATGCACACATTACCACAGGATGAACCAGATAGCAAAAAAAAAGAAAGAAAGACAGCTTGTTGACTGAATGAGATGTTAAATTCAGAGATACTGCAATGTATCGGTAAGTACATCAATACGTCCTGTAGGTCTCCTAATCGGAACAAACTAGAAGCACCGAGTAGAAAAGAAGAGAAAAATCTCCAACAGTTTCTACTTTTTCTTGGGAATATATCATGTTGTTATCAACTAGAAAAGGTTGTCAAAACAAACTAATGTCCCAAAATAACAACGCTCCCCAAACAAAACAAGGAATCACTATTTGGGCACACTTGGATCTTAGTGCGATGTTCTGGTGCATGGAAACATGAGACAAAATAGCACACTAAGTGGGCTCTTACTGTAATTTGGTATTGCAAGTGGGCGCACTTACCACATACACTAGGCCCATGCACTAGGGTCCTTCGCAAGAAGAAAATTGCTTGGCCATGTAAGGCAAGAAACGAGATTTTCTAGGACACATGAGACAAAACAGCGCACTGCGTTCGCTCTCAGTGTACTTTTATATGGCAAGTGACCGCACTTGCCACATACACTAGCCCCACGCAATGAGGTGCTTCTGAAGAACAAAATTGATTGGCCTTGTAAGACAACATTAAGATGTTCTGGGAAACATGAGATGAAATAGCGCACTGAGTTTGCTCTTAGTGTACTTTTATATGATGATCAAGCGCACTTGCCACATACACAAGCCCCACGCACTGAGGTCCATCCCAATATTTTGTTTTGGGCCACACAAGACAAAAAAAAACATTATTCTCATACATCATGAAAGGAGTGTAAAGATGGGTGCAAAGAACACCCTTTGAAAAGAGAACACTCGAAGCACACACTGAAATACTAGTATATGAAATGGCCTCAATTAACCATACCTCGGCTATCGATAGGCCAAAGTGGGGCATTTTGCACTAGCCATAACCACCACATTACACCATGTGTGAACTTTGACAAATCATAGCACACAATAGATGGTCTCAAGGGGCAATCATACTTCAAGAACACTAGACATGGGTTTTCATGCATAACTTTTAACAACTAGTGGCACAAATTGGAGGGCTTACACAATGTCTGGCCAAAGGAGCCAGATGTTACTGAACATGACATCAATAGTATAGTGTGTGTGGTAAACTTGGACAGTTAATAGAACAATCCAGACATGGTCAGAGAGGGCAATGAAAATGTAAGCATACTCGATGTTTACTGGAAAGTATCAAAAACTTCTAGAACTAGTGGCTCAGGGTGCGGAAAACAAAGTGCATGTATACTGAGTCAGGTACTACAAAGAATAAGAACCTTCAAATAGTAGTGGCACAACGTGGAATTCATGCGTAATTACCACCCAACATTGCCATGTACCACATATCATGGCCACATCATTTTACCACGTGTTTTCAACTTTCACAAATAATAGCACAAGACGGAAATAGTCAATGAAAAAAATCAAAGCGTGTGCGTACAAGATAAACACTAGCCAGTAGACAAACCTTCAAATAGTACTGGCACGGTGTGGCTATCATGCACAACGACCGGCCTCAGTGGGCATATGACACTGACGATGAGAACAACATTATACCATGTGTGATTAACTTTGACAAGTTATCGTACGAGTTCGAAGTTGTCAGAGGGGGCAATGAAAGTGCAACAATACTAAGCATGGGCTACAATGTATAGAAACCTTCATTGGCTAGTGGCATGACATGGCTATCATGCCCAATTACCGGCTAGACTTGGCATATGTTGCTTTGAAACTACCACAACATTACACAATGTATGGCCTACTCTGATGAATCCAAGCACGAGTAAAAAAATGGAAACATGGAAAAAAAACAGAACACAAGACAGACATGATGAAGGGGGGATATCAGAGTGTAGGAACACTAGGCATGGACTAGAAGATATATAGACCTTCAAAATGCTAGTGGCACAGTGTGCTTATCATGCGCAATGACCAATAAATGTTGGAATATGCCACGTAGCATGACCACAATATTACACCATGTGTAATCAAAATTGAGAAACAACAGCACAAGTCCTTAATGGTCAGAGGGGACAAGCAAAATGTGTGAACACTAGGCATTGGCTAGATAGCATCAGAATTTTCATTCAATTTTCGCACGGTGTGGCTACCGTGCCCAATGACTGGCCAAAGTGGGCATATTCCACTGACTTTAATCGTTTTCCATGTGTGGTCCATAATTAAAACATTTGCACGGTGAAGAAAGGGCAAGGGGGTGCAAGCAAAGGTTAGGCATTGTATGCATGGAATTGAGAAATTAAAAAAAAGACCTCCACACAGTAGTGGCTCAGTATAGCTATCGTGCACAGTGACCAGCCATATTAGGCATATGTTATGGAAAATGACCACGAGATTGTACCAGGTGTGCACAACGTTGAAAAAAAAAAAACAGCACGAGTCAGAATTGGTCAGAGGGGAAAATCAATTTTCATGCATACCAGGCACGTTCTAGCTATTATGAAAACCTTCAACTATGAGTGGCACGTTGTGGATATCACGTGCATCACCAGCCAAAGTGGGCATATGTCACTGACCATGACCACAACATTACACTATGTGGTCTGCGTCAATAACTAAGGACAAGACGATGAGAATCAGAGGGGAGAATCAAAGTACTGGCATACTAGACATGGGCTAGAAATCATGATAGTCTTCAGTGAGTAGTGGAATGGTGTGGCTATCGTGCACTTTGACTGGTCGAGGTGGGCATATTTCACTGACCATGACCGCAATGCCACACCATGTGTGGTCAACTTTGACAAATCATAGCATGAGTCAAAAGTTGTCAAAGGGGAGAAATCGTTTCTCAGACATACTAGGCATGGGGCATAGAGTACTAGAACCTTCAATAAGCAGTGGCACAAAGTGGCTATCATGCTAAATGACTGGACAAAAGGGGCATATGTAAGGCTGCACACGGATCCTAGGATCCGTGGCACCTACCCGTGAATCCGGATCCAGGATCCGGATCTTCGAATCCGGATCCACCCTCCTGGATCCGGTCGGGTTCCACGAATCCTACGCCGGATCCGCG
>SZWC01007304.1:24312-48556 GCA_023375785.1 Penium margaritaceum | reverse complement strand
TCCATGAATGCTGCCCTGTGGGAATGTTGTTCACTTTTCTCGCGTTCAGGTGGTACCTCCTGCCACGCGTCGATCTGTGCGAGCTGCAAGCTCGCTCCAGTACTCGTTGACCACCCCTGTGGGCAACCAAGATTCGGGCTCCCATGAATTATGTTCAGGTCCACAACCGGCCCAATGAACGAGGTACTCCCTGACAACGCGCGGCCGAAGAGTACGCTCTCGGTGCTGGAGTAGGCGAATGACCTCGTATTGGCCGTCGGCAGCCAGGACTGCTGGCGGTGGCTGAATGGTTCCTTTTGCCATGTATGGAGCCAACAGGCTCACATGAAACACGTCATGTATCTTCATTCTCGGCGGAAGTAGCAATCGGTATGCCACTGGCCCGATGCGTGCCACCATGGGAAACGGCCCGATCCACTTCGGTAGAAGTTTTCTTGCCCCTGGCGACTTCAACCGAAGGTTTTTAGTGCTAAGCAGCACTTTGTCGCCGATGTCAAATGACACCTCCCAGCGACCTTTGTCGGCATATGCCTTTTGTCGCTTTTGGGGTATTGTTTGTCGGTGTCTGTGGAATGGATCCTGTTTGTTTGGATCGAAGAAGATAAGGTGTGTGTACGAGAAACTTCGTCAACCTGCGGAGAATTGAGAAATTGTCCCTATCGATTAGGGTTGCTGTCTACTCAGTCGCTAGAACTGTACATGGGAGACTGGTTTCGAGCGATGGTCGGTCCTCGCGTATGTGCGGCTTGAAAACAGGCATGAGATAGACATAAAAGTCTGAAGTTGACATTTATAATATATTGGAGAGCGAAACAGGCACCTACCGTCGTCGCGATCTGGACCCATCAGCTCGCGTCTAGGCGAGTCGCAAACCAAGCAGTTGGCATATAGTTTCCCATCCTTATATCAGGGGGGTATAGGGTGATAAATGTGGGATAATGGGTGAAACAGGTTTCTTTTCGAGAAGTTGGGGCGAATAATGTTAGTGGCTTTGAATAGTGGGGTGGTTAAGGAATCTTCTGTGATTTGCGTGTACACTCGACCTCGGATTCGTTTGTCCTATGGTGCGATTGTTCAACGCTGGAATCCATTTCTGAACGCTATCGGACAGTGTTTTGCACCTTGTTTTGGAGGAATTTCTAAGTCCAGACACCTGGCTCCGTCTATCATTTTTGTCGCCGGTCAGAAGAGTTGTGCAAGAGGTTAGGTCCGGAGAAATTTTTTGCAATCATGGACAAAGATCTAGCTTCCAAATGGACTTTGACACGTGATTGGTGTGAAAGGGGATTATTGGGCCGATTCTTTTTAGCCATTGTTGTGCCGTGTGGGGCTCGCCAAGATCGTTGGAGAAGGGAAGCGAGTAGTCCTTCTAAATGGATCGGCGTGCAGGGCTAATCCACCCTTCGTGGACGATTGAAAGACTTTAAGGCAAACTTATGCGAGGCGACGACCTGATCAGCCGCCACGATATTCAGCGACGTCGAGGACGGGTAGGTCTGGGAAGCTCCTGTTCGAAGAAACTACCTCCGAAACATGTGACGGCCAGCAATGACCGCCCGTTTCATCCGCCGGTCCATTTGGTCAGTAGATTACTCCGACCTGATGTTAAGGCCCTACGTTGTAAGCCGCCCTAACGCTGACATTGTGAGCGGCATGGGAATTGGAAAAACAACGTTTTCTCATGTTTCTTTGCATTAAGTTCACGCAGGAGTTTTAGCATTGGTAATGCAAGACAAAACAACTCCTAACATCAAACCATCGTCACTATTGCAAACCTAGCGAGGCCAGTAACGCGGAAACAGATGTTTCGATGTATTCTCGAGCTCTTACGGCCTGGATTATCGGGGCGTCAAAGCAACCTGTCCAGCCGTTCAGGTCGGCGTAAAACATCGACCACCGCAAGGAGGTTTGCGTCTCCGGCAGGCCAGGAACCAGGTAGGTTCGAATCTTCGATGTGAATAGGAGCACAACACCTCGTATGAGGGCAGAGAGGCAACCAGGATTATTTTTGCCAATTTATCCAAGACTTTAACACATCGGACAGGACAGACAACCCATCGTGTAATCCATCGCTGAGGCGGCCAAAAAACGCATTCCAGCGTTTACCAGCCGCACCCCTATTCTTTGGTTTCCGGTTATCTGTGCGCCACCATACCTCGCCCGAGGCGCTATGCCAGCTACCAGCTCAAATTTTGAATCGTTGACTCATGCTATTTTGAACATATACCCAGTCTCGAGATCTAAATCAGGAATTGAAAAGAGTTTCAAGAAACATCATTTGTACCACAGGGGGGTTTGGGATTTTGTTAAGGTTTGGGAGCCTTTCAGGCTCCTCGGTAGCAGGGCCTGGGAGGTTCCCTTTCAACGTTGGCGGAGATTATTCATCGAAAATGACTCGAATGTGAAATACAATATTTCTTTAAAGACGAAAGTGACCAGATATCCGACGAAAATATGGGGAGTCAGCGGTGAATTGCGTATATCTTCGTGTCGACTATGGCGTCGCGCATAACCGCCCTTTTTGTTTTCGCTTGCTAGGTGTCCTGTAGGGTCGCTACCTGACGCGACCTCGGCAAATGGACTGTCTACAGGTGTTTTTAAATGAGTCAAGGATGGTGTTGATTCTCGATATCGTTGCCAGCTATCGTTGCAGCTACAGTAGCCAACCGAGGTCGTGGAGTGCCAGCAGCGAGGGAGGGGATTCAGTGAACACCCGAGAACTCTTCATACAATGCTCAAGGATGTGGCTGCACCTTCTTGGTATTGCGAATGCTAACTATCGCGATTCTAGGCAATAATCTTTTGTAAGAAAGCGTAGGTAACTTGGGGACATACACTCAAGTTCGAGGTCACCAAACATTCAAATCGAACATCATGTTGATGCAAACCAGTTTCGACTTGTGAATGTGTTTACCTGTCGTGAAGAAATAAATATGATGGAAAAATAGGCATGAGGGTTCAAGCGACTTAAGTAAAATACTCAGCTCGAAACTTCAGGGGGAAGTAATTATAGAAAACGATAGTCATTCACCATTTAAGAAAAAATGATGGCATGTAGTGAGAGAACAAGTTTCACGCTCATAAACTAAGTGCTCCTAAATCATTTCCATCAATCAATGATCATTTAAAAAAACAAAACTCTCTTAATAGTTTCTTTCTTTGAGCAAAAACTCTTGCAGCTCAAGACTACTTGCCCTCGATGTTCTAATGTCTGACCTAACCATCTTCAAGGCACTAGCTCAAAAGAGGCAAGTAGGAACATGATATTTTCCAGAATTAATCATTGCATCATGATATAAAAAAATTGTTTTCTCGTGCTAAGGATGAAGAACTCCTTTCCAACACGTGTGGAAAGGGTGGTTTCTATGTACATCCAAATATATACAAGCACATAGGGCAACAACCACGTGAAGCATGTTCGTACTTTCCCACCCTACAATTTTCCCCTTTTCATAGAGCACACTAAAAACTCAAATTTAATTTCAAAAGGAAAGACAATTTTTTGTTCCATCTATTTTAAAATGGAAAGAAATATGGCTATGATTTTAGCCAAATACCTTCATGAAATGGAGATTATTTCGAATGATAAAATTGTGAAATTAATGCAAAGATTATCACCCCACTTACCTATATGCAAAAATAAAAAATGCAATAACTCGTTTCATTAAGGAAGGTATGATTATAATGCATTGAATGTTCATCATGAAAACAGCCAAAGCAATATAAGACTTGTAACTACATAAAACAATGCACGAAAAGATTGACCTTTCTTATCTATCGTTAAACAAAGCCAATAGTGTAATGGTGGGAGGAAAGAGATCGTGCTCATACGACCATTCTCAACGTGGTTCTGAATTTCAAGGGTTTCAAAGACTTTCCTGTACATAAAAATCTCCTCTATGTTTGTTATTCATGTTTCATAACATCAATGAAACTGTAAGATAAAATGTTTCGTTCAGTATTAAAGATATCTTAAAAATCAAATTATGTAGCTTCAACTCCAACATGGAAGATAGGAGTGGAAGTTTCTTACTTCATAGTTCAATCGAATAAACAAATTTTCACATCAAACCTACTTGTTTCTGACCCATATTCATCCACAATGTTTCCACGTGAAGAAACAAATAGTAAAACAAAATCATGAGTCTCACAACCTTTAATGCACAGTGTTGAAAGAAAAGTATTGGGACAACAAAACAAAACATTCATTTGATGCTCATCAAACTTCAAAACATAGCAAGGAAAGATCAACAGTGTTTTTGCGATAATGTAAGAATTAAGTTTCATTTGATATTGCTTTATTACATAGCTTACATGTATGGAAACTTTATGATAAAAGAAAAACATTAAGAAAAGCAAGTACCATTGACTAAGCTATCTTTGTAAACATCAGATCCATGCAACTGATCACTTGTCCACCATTTAAGTGATAACATTATTGAAGATCCTTGCCATGCAACATTCATGGCTTGAGCAAAGAATTATTTCAAATAGTTTGAGTATTTTTCAAGCATGAAATGTTATATAAATATGCTAAGCAAATAGGTAGCACACGAAAGTGTTCCCACCGTCTCATGGCAGTTGAATAAAGGAAACATGGTCAAAATGTAAGTTATGCAATGATGAGAACTTATATTACAGGTATTGTATTATACGTAACAATATTGGTGGGAAATGGACCCTACCTTCGAAATCTCATGATTGTCTTACTTTCATTAAACATGGATGTAGCTTGCACCCTTCTTATTCTAGATATATTACCTTCTCATATTATAGAGATAGGAAGGCATACATTATTCGCAAAGAATGGCTTTCATAAAATATTTCAAATTTTTGTGATACAAAGTATCCTTTAATGAAACTACTCAGGAAAAAAAGAAATTCAACGTTTTGATGAGAGTGATTATAGTATATATTGAAAACATTGCACCATAATGATAAGAGAGTGATCAATCACGTGCACATGATGAATTGTAAGTGCATTGCTTCAACTATACTAAAGCAATAAAGATACTAATCTATTCACATTGTACATTTAAGGAGATTTTTTTTTCTAGTTGTTATGCTTCATATCAGGCAAAGGCATTTGCATATTAGGCTAAAGCCTAACGCGTGAAAATGAAAACTTCATAAGACTATGAAGGAACTTTGAGGCATTCAAAGGCATGTAAAGCCACTTAAAGGCATTCTAAGGGCATATTAGACTAATCACATTTTAGCCCCTTTATGTATCTCCTTGTGAGCCTCTTTCAAGAAAACGTTACATGTGATAACATGATTACAAATGTGAGCTACAAAGTAACTTAAGGATGAAAGGTAAAATGCACAGAAACAATCGCCACGACACTACAAGAGGACGTAATAGTAGATTCACCATTCACCCTTTCAAAAGAAACCTAGAATATGTAGAATCGAGGATTAGAACCTCCACTCCTTCCATTTTTCGTCAAACTATACAAAATGCAACAAACCATGTAGTGAAGCTAAAATCAGTCGACATAATTGATTGAATGTCAATGAAGATCAATTGTGAATTTAATTTGTTAAGACCTTGTGTCATAAAGGGATATGCAATACACCAATCGTTTTGGCTCACCTTGTTGTTGAAAATGAATGAAATTGTTTGTGTAAAAACAGAAGTTCCTTGAAGCCATTATGTTACCTAATTCTATGGCATGATAAAAAAATTGAAGAAAATGATCATTTTTTGGATTGCTATAGTTTTTTCCAAAACACTATAGATTAAGTTTTCATGAAAATTCATGTAAACAAATCATTAAGGCAATATGCCTTTCTTCCCACTTTTGTACACCTTGTCAAGTGGTTCATTTTAAAACCTATTACGTATATCATGGTGAACCTTTTGCATTGGCACGTACTGCCGTCAAATTCTCTTCAAAAAAGTGAAAACAAAAATTTCAATACTTTTAGTTTTCATTCATTACAATCATCTCGATGAATTCATACTCTCCCTCCAAATTGAATGATATCACTATTGAATTCAAAAACAACTGATTCTTTTTTCAAAACATAAACATACTTTAACTGATGTTTTTCTAAGTTTGTGATTCATCACAAAGTGTAGAAAAAGATGTTTTTGGTTGAAATTTTGAAGCGTTTCAAGGGTAACTAGTTATTGAATTCCAAACATTGAGCATTTTTGTGATCACATTAAGATATGATAAGCTACTAAGAAAACTTAAGTTGCTCAATCTTTGATGACCGATTTCAAGTGGATTATTAATGAAACATAGAAAGTCTTTCATATGATGGAAATACATGTATTTGTTAATGTTCTTATTGTAGGTTTGTTTTTTTTTCAATGATTTATCTTTTTCTCTTTCTTCGAACAGTTTTCCATGTGCTTGGTTTCACTTCAATTATGAAAATCAATATGTTTCTACGTAACATGTGAGGTTTTAAAACATTTCTAACGACACTCTAATTTGAGGTTCAAAGAGGATTTTAGAGGTTTTCCCGTGAATCAACCGGGTGTTGCTCAGTTGAGAATCTTATAGTAAAAGTTCCAAACTTTCTACTGGGAGTCGCCTTCAAGGGTGTGAAAGGTGCTTTATGGAAGAGAATGTCCACGGTGAGAGATCTTGCACCCTCTAGACAAACCTGCGTAGTGCTACATAAGCACATCGCTCAAGATGGTTTATTAATCACTAGACATATATCATGCATCTTGCACTAGAGGCCTCAAAATCCTCTCCCCAACCGTGTTTAAAGCCCAATTCCTTGCATATTCTTGAGTCAAACGTATGTAAGCTTTATGTGGATCTTCATGGATGGGCGTGATGTTGTAACTTAGGAACACAAACAATCTTCAGAGGAAGGCCTGATGAGCAAGGCACCTTCAAATGAAGTTTCACATAAAGACATGATGAAACTTCCTCAAAGAGGAAGCTTCCCCTTAGAAAAGCACAAGTGCCAATAAGAGCAAAGACATGAAGGAAGCTTCCACTTGATGGAAGCTTCTCCAGAGTAAGGTTGAGGTGGCAATGAATACAAACATCCTGAAGGAAGCTTCTCGTTCAACTGGTGATCTTGTAAGGACCTCAAGTCTGAAAGGCAAAGCTGACTTCAGAACCTAAGCATTCCTAGTTTCATCACCCACGTTACAATCTCCAGTGGAATCCCTAATGGGTCAATCTCCATGCCATGTGCAAGGCTCAATGCCATAGCACAAGAGCACCTTCTTCCAAGATGTTCCTATATTTCGACTCAAGGCCTCTATAAGCTACACTCTTACGTGATTATTTCAATGGAGGACGGTGCGAGTGATCCCTCCAAGTTGCAATAAGTCTGGCAAGCTATGCGATCCTTGGAGGATGTCAATCCCTCAAAGACCACACAAAGCTAGGCAAGGTCCCCTCTCATAGAAGGAGGAAGCTCATATATCATGAAGGCCTTTCACATTTATGAAGCTGTGCTCAAACCCTTGCTTTCAGAGCTTTGAAAGCGTAACCATGTGTTGAGCCCATGTTTAGGGTTAAGAGTTTTGTTAAGGAGTAGTTCTCAAATCTTTGTATAACTGGTTTTACTTGTCTGATACTTATAATTTTAACATGATTCAACTCCAAAATTCTTACTTTCGCTAATTTTTCAGAACATTGTACAAGCCATGGTTGCAACGCACAAAAGTTCCTAAAAAACCACGGGACCCCCTTGTTGCATTCATGCATGTAGTGGTTTTGAAGTTGCCAGGTAAGAAAAAATAGCATATAAGATGTGTAATACTCAATTCAAATTCCACTTCTAAACAAAAATATTGAAATCCAAGGTCATGATGATGTACTAAGATACTTTGAAGAGAGAGTGAATTGATTAAGACAAAAAAGGTTATGTGTGTGGTTTTTAAGCCATGGTGCTATAATTGGAAACATTTTACATATTATTAACATCCTTGGGCTGTTCATTGGAAACCCAGTTTCATACGATTGATAAAGTAACGTATCAAATTTACATACCACACTAACAGGAATTCCAATGATTAATGCAAATAAGCGGTTTGATTTTGTTATCATTGTATCATCCAAATGTTTTTTTAGAACGTTTTCAGAATTGAAAGATTGTCCTTTATTAATAGCTTTTGATATTCCTTTTGAAGTCACAAACAGGGTCGCCAAAGGTGACAATGGATACTCCTTACGTCTTGTGTGTTATTAGAGGTGTGACAAATGGCCCCTCAACTGTTGTAGCCATTTTCATCAGCATTAAAGCGAAAAAAAGTACATACTATGAAAGCATAGATTTTGTAACCCATTCATTTATGTTTTATTGTATATGATAATTGAATTCTTGCTTCATTCGAATTCACTATCAAGGGACAGAAAAACTAATGGAAAAATGAATTATTATTCAAAACAAGATGATTTGTCTAGTAAACTTTGTTTTTAGATGGCTACACCTTAGCACCATTCAGAAAGCGTAAGAAATGTTTGTCATTATCATAACTTGCTTTTAATGATGTTTTAACAATGCAAAGCAATTAATAATGAAACATCATATCTATAATTGATTGCAAACGTAATTCAAAATTCTTTTTTCTATCATGATAGTTTGGGAAAAGAGTAATATTATCTGTTCAAAGTTTGAAAATCATTCCCTAAAAACATTTTAATATTTGGCATTCAGAAGGAAATGAAAAGTAAGAAAGTGTATACAAGTGGATGTGGATGGTTAAAGTAACCACCTCTGAATTTGGAACACATGAAAAGCAAAGAAACACCAACCACGTTCTAAACCCTATGAGACATTTAATTAGTAGGTAGTTAAGTGAAAGGCGAAAGTGAAAAATATGTTATGTCCCTCATTTCTTGTGAGATTAGAGGAGAAAGTTAAGTTTCTTCACATAAACTGAGAATTTGTTGAAAAGATCAAGGTTTACATAGCTTAAAGTCAAATAAATGAAAAGAATTTATTACTCAATGTTTATGACACTATTCAATGCAAAACGTTTATTAAGATGCATTAGAAGTTGAAGATGTAGCAAAAGAATTGTTGAATACAATTAACATATTATGGATGTGCAAACGATTTTATTGTTATTGGTGATAACCTTTTAAAGAATTACTTGTGATGAAAAGTTCAAATTGGCATTTTAATAATTTGATTATTGTTGCAATTTTTTTTGTTATACATGTTTTTGTTTTTATATTCATATTCACTTTGAGGGAAAAACTTGTTTACGTAGAAAGGTATTCCTAGTTTAGGACAATTTTGCATTGGGGCAAACCTCGTTAACATAGCACATTATCCTAGGATTTGATTATTAGAGTGCTCATTTATGTTCTGGCTAGTAAAATAACTTTTGTTTGGTGTCATGGTTGAATATGGGAACATAACTTAGTGAAAATCTTACCCTTCAAGTGTGTAAAACATTGTCTTGATTGAGTCATACTACCTTTCTGGTTAGGTTCAATGAGATGCTTTTGCTGATACTTTCTTACATGACGTTATTGCAGTTGTTGCTTTCCCTTTCTCATTGTAATCTACATTAAGCCTTGGTTTTGCATTCAACAAGATCATATGTTATTATCCTACATTTATGCATAGGCATGTTATGCATGGAATCTTCAGAGTTCCTCCCTCTTGATGTGCATCAGTTAGAAAAGCTCTTTCTGGCATCTTGTCACACCCTTATATCCCTCATAAATAAAAAATTTTCATTAACTTCAAAAGTAAGCCCTTATGTCCCATTCTACTTCCTTAATCGGTCTTCATGTCCTCATTATTGAGTGTGTCCTCTCCTTTATGCACCTCGTCCTTTATGTTATTCATTGTTTTGGACATCACTTTGTGGTTCTTCAAAATGAGAAAAATCATCTTTTAGTACACATATTAAACGCTAATGATTTGGACAGTCAACAAATGAATGGAGTGACTTTCATCTTATAACTACAAACGTAGTGAAAAAAACATTAATACAAATGAACAATTGCTTATATGGTGTGATTTTAGGGGTTTTATGTAAGTTACTAGCAAGGATGCTTTTAATGTACGTTTCACACAGTAAAGACATGGGTGTATTTGGTTGTGTTGTTTAAACATCCCACTTTGTGCCATGAAAAGCAAGAGGGATCAAACTTGAGTAGATATCCTATCATTTGATGCTTACATCACTTCGTTACATGTGTGAAGAAGGCTATGATGAAGGAATAAAATTCTGATGTTTGTACCTCCATGCTTATAAAGTGTAAACGTGGCATCAATTTTTGGGTTCCTATTAACTTCCTCCTTAAACATTATACAATGTTCCTTGATTTTCAATAAGGATTTATTTTTAATGTTTTTTTTTCAAAATGATTACACTATAGTTTATCTCGAGCAGCTAGAAACATTGAAAAGCAATTAAAGGATTAGAAAGGTTGAAGTCTGCATTTCTTCATGTTGCATCATTTATGTCCCTTGAGTAAAGTTTTTTTGACTTCATTTATGAACAGATTGAATATAATTTAAACATGAGAATTGAATTCATATGTGCGTTTAGAGAAATATGAGGATATGTGTTCATGGAGAGGATGATGGAGATGAGTGCTTTGGTGTTTCCTTCTAGAACTAGGATCTTGCATCCAATAATTGAAATGAAAATCACCAAAAATGGAATATGCTTACTTTTTCAAGTCTTTTGTGAACTTAAACACATGTGAGTAGAATATGTTTCCTATAAAATGTTCATTGCCTAAGCTACTTGAACTTGAAAAGCATGTTTTCAATCATGGGAAAAACATAGATGTGACACTCGGGGTGATGCGATATGGTGTAAGAGGTTGAAATGATGTTGTAGAGACACATTTCATGGAAATAATTCACTTATACTAAAACACTTGCATCTCACATTATGAACCCAATCTCGTATTTGAAGGATTGAGTGGCAACATCATCTTGGTTTTGGCCTTGTCCTCACACGAGGTGTCGTGCTCCTATCCACTTACAAAATTTGAACCTACTTGTTCCTGACTTACTAGAAATGCAAACCTTGCTGTTGTGGATAATGTTTTAACGTTGACTTGCATGTCAGAATGGGTTGCATCAACACCTTCATGATGCAAGGCGTAAGCAGTTGAGAATAGATCAAAATGCTTGTTTCAACGTATCGTTTGCTCTAGAATACTTATGATGATTTGAAGTTTTGATGTGTTTTCTCTTGAATTCTCGATGGAAGAAATGCTACATGAACTTAATGTGACGAAACGTGAGAAAACATTCTTCTCATGTTTTATACGCTGCTTGTAATGTTGTCGTTATGGCGGCCTACGTTGTGAGGCTTTCATGTACCGTGAGATCAATCTACTAACGAAATGGTCTCGCTAATGAAATGAGTTGACACCAATAGCCGTCACATATCTTTATAGTTTTTTCTTTTAATAGGAGCATCCTAGACCTTCTCCTCCTCGACATTGCCAAATGTCGTTCCGGTTAGTGAGGTCGTTGCCTTGGAGATTTGTGTTGAAAAAAGCATCAATTCTTGAGGAAAACGAGTTGTCAATTTTGAAGATCAAAATCTATCTTTATGAACAAGTTGATGTCTTTCTTTTGAGTTTTACAAAAACACTCCAAAGACAACCATTGTAGCCTCTTTTGGCCTTTCATGCTTTCAAAAAATAAGATCAAGATATCATGCTCATTCCATTACTTGTTTGTAGTTTTTTTTGTACAAAACATCAATCAATTGATGTAAAAATATCGTCTTGCTTTGAATGTGGTAACACTTACAAAATGAAAATTGTATGTGCTTATGATTTTTCTTTTGAGGAAATTCGTGTTGTTTGTCATTCTCTTGTTTCCCATACATGGAGTGTGAAGAAACATCTTGTTTTCAGAGTATCAACAAGCTAACGAAGGAAGGAATGTAAATAATGATCTACTTCCCATTCTTTTTTGTACACGTATGAGTATAACGGGTTGAGTCTCTAGCTCCTGCTCTGAAGTTGTCGTCGGAGCTCGCAGAATGGCGTTCTTAGTCCGCGTCAGGGGTTTATCCCCTTTGCAAGACTGAGGGGCAATCGTCATTAACGACCCAGAGCAGGGAGACTCAAATAATTTGAGTCTCTGGAGGCCCGTTTCCGTTTTTAACCAAACCCCCGGTTTTGGGACCCAAACCGGGGGTTTTACCTTGAACTCGTGAATTAGCACGAGTTATTCTGTTTCTTTTAGGTCGAAGTTTGTTGTAAACAAACTTTGAGTTTCATTTTGTCGTTCTGGCGCGAAATCGTCGCGTTTGAGGCACGCTGGTGATTTCGCGCCTGCCAATTTGACCTCACCCTCACTCCCCCTATCTCTTGTCCTCTCTTGCTTGTTTGCAAGGAGGGCGAGGGGGGGCGAGGGCATGAGGCCACGAGGCCTTACCCTGAAGGCCCTCGTGGCCTCTCAGCCGCCGATCGGGCTGAGGACGCGATCGGCGGCTGGTGGCTGGCTGGCCGGTGCCCGGCTGGTCACTTGCCCGGTCGTCGACCGTTCAGCCGGCCCGAAGCGAGCTGGCCAGCAGCCAACAAAGTGCTAGCCGCCGGCCAGCCCTCCCTGACGCGAGGGGTGGTGCGCAACCACCCCTCGCTTAAGCCAGGTGTGAGGACTGAACCGGCCCTCCCGCTACATTCGTTTCCACTTGTTATGAACCGTCCCAGTTCATGAACAACAAGTAGGATTGTCAGTCAGTGAGTCATCAACATTGTGAGAGAAAATTAATAATTTCAATCACCAGTTAAACATGAACACATGCATGGTACTAAGACGTAAGCTCTAGCTTGTAGGTCAGCACGGCTAGCGGCCTCCCCCTTTTAGGCTGGAGCGTCCGCGCGACAACCATGTTGGGCGTCCCCAACCTCCTATGGTCGCTGTCCATGAATGCTGCCTTGTGGGAATGTTGTTCACTTTTTCCGCTTTCAGGTGGTACCTCCTGCCACGCGTCAATCTGTGCAAGCTACAAGCTTGCTCTAGTACTCGTTGACCACCCGTATGGGCAACCAAGATTCGGTCTCCCATGAATATTGTTCGGGTCCACAACCTGCCCAATGAACGAGGTACTCTCTGACAACGCTCGACTGAAGAGTACGCTCTAGGTGCTAGAGTGGGCGAAGGACCTCGTATTGGCCATCGGCAGCCAGGACTGCTGGCGGTGGATGAACGATTCCTTCTGCCATGTATGGAGCCAGCAGGCTCACATGAAACACATCATGTATCTTCATACTCGGCGGAAGTAGCTATCGGTATGCCACTGGCCCGATGCGTTCCACAATTGGAAACAAGCCAATCCAATTTGGTAGAATTTTTCTTGCCCCTGACGACTTCAACCGAAGGTTTTTAGTGCTGAGTAGCACTTTGTCACCGATGTCAAACGACACGTCCTAGCGACCTTTGTCGGCATATGCCTTTTGTCCCTGCCGAGGTGCTTGAAGTAGACCCTTTGACTCCTGTAACGAGGAGTTGATGCGTTCGGCAAAGGCTTGAGCAGAAGGGACTTGCCCTCCTGTACTCCCACTCTTCACCCATGAAGAGGGTACCACTAGATGCCGACCACTGTTCACCACGAACGGTGTGAACTGTGTGGACTCGTTCACCGAGTTGTTTACCGCAAACTCTGCCGGTATTAGGAATTTTTCCCAATCATGCATGGCAGGGTCCACGTACATACGGAGCATCTGTTCCAAAGTGCGATTCATGCGCTCTGTTTGTCCATCACTTTGAGGGTGAAATGCTGGTGATATTTGCAACTCACTGCCGAAGTACTCGTGCATCTTTTGCCAGAACGTACTAGGAATTTTTCCATCTTGATCGGAGATAATGCGCAACGGCAAGCCGTGGTACTTTATGACACCCTCAAAGAAGAGACGAGCGGTCTCCTCTGCGTTCACGTCAGTGGTTGTAGGAATGAAGTGTGACATCTTCGTCAATATATCCACAACCACTAGTATTGCATCATGGCCATGGGCCGTGTTTGGAAGGCCAGTAATGAAGTATATGCGGACGCACTCCCATGCAGTCCTAGGAATGGGAAGCTGTTGGAGGAGTCCATTAGGCTTCTTGTTACTAGCCTTATTCCAAAGACATGGGTCGTATGTCATGCAATACTTACGGACATTGACACTCCACCCTGGCCACCAATAGTGGTCCGAGAGTGCCTGTCCGGTCTTTCGAGGTCCCAAGTGACCTGCGACCGGCGGGTCGTGGAACTGGGAGATAACCTTTACTCGAAGGTCTCCCGAGTTTGGCACAACAACATGTTCGCCGTGCCAGAAGATTCCTGTGGCCTCCACCAAGCCATACTTGTCCAGATTTTGAGTGTCTTGAAACCAAGAATCCATAGAGTATCCCATCCGGATCCTGCTTAGAAATCTGTTGTAATGGATAATCTCTCGTGGTGGTTGCCGTAGAGGTGCAGGGGGATCTGATGGTTGTACAATTGCTGTTGCAATGGCTAGAAAACACCCACTAACCCCGGTGGTTGCTTTAATTTCCACAGGCTTTTGGCTTAGTGGATCAGCCACATTGATACGTCTTGGCCGATCTTCCCATGTGAACAAGAATCAACTCAGGTATTCGCTCGAACGCGGTTATCGTCTTGACAGGTTCGGTTGCATTTGGAAAAACACCAATGGATTATGGTCGGTCACGACAGTCACACCCCCTTCAGCACCCTTGAGGTAGCAACGCCACATCTTGAAAGCGTGTACTACCACAAGGAGCTCTTGCTCCCCAGTTGTGTACCGTGTTTCTGCGAGGATGAGCTTCCGGCTCTCATACTTAACTAGGTGACCGTTCTACACGAGGACGGCTCCGAGTCCTACTACCGACGCATCACATCAAACCTCCCACGGTGGTGATGGATCCGGAAGAGCTAGGACGGGCGCCATGGATAGAAGCTCTTCAACTTTGAGGAATGCGTTCTTGCAATCAAGTGTCCATTCCTAACGCACGTCTTTTTGCGTGAGCCTGGTTAGCGATGCTACCAAGGTCAAATACCCTTGTATAAACCGTCGAAAGTAGTTTGCAAGGCCGAGGAAAGACCGAATCTGCCCAACATTGTCAGGGCGTGGCCAGTCCTCAACGACTTGGACGTTTCGTGGGTCGACACGGATGCTGTCCTTGCCGACGATATGTCCAAGGTATTTGAGCTCATCTCGTGCAAACTTGCACTTGCTCACTTTTGCATAGAACTTCTGTTCCCGAAGGATTGCGAGAACTTCGCGCAAGTGTTCTATGTGCTCTTCCATTGATTTGGAGAAAACGAGGATGTCATCTGAGTAAACCAAGACAAATTTTCCGAGTTGCTTGGCGAACATTCGGTTCATTTCTCCTTGGAAGGTTGTTGGGGCATTTGTAAGCCCGAAGCATAACACTCGGAACTGATAGTGTCCTATGTGCTTTCAAAATGCGGTTTTGGGCACATTATCTTCTGTGATGCGGATTTGATGGTACCCTTGAGACAAATCCAAGGATGAAAATTCTTTTGCGCCTTGGAGTTGGTCAAAAACGTCCTCTATCCGCGGTAAGGGGAATCAATTTTTCACCGTCAACTTGTTCAACACCCGGTAATCCACGCACATGCGTAAACCACCGTCCTTTTTTTCACAAAAAGGATCGTTGCACAGTACGGCAAGGTACTTGGTTCCATCCATCCTTTTGCAAGGTACTCTTTCATTTGGTGTTCGGCCTCTCTCCTTTCTTATGGACTAAGGCGATACATTGGTCTGAATGGAGGAGTCGCCTCTGGTTGCAGCAATATTGTGTGGCCCATGTTTCTCTCTGGTGGAATTCCAGCTAGTGGGTCTTGGAATACATCCAAGAACATCGCCAATAGAGATCCGATCTCTTGTGGCGTGTCTGACGTGACGTCTTCTTCCACTTTCTACAGTTGAGCCAAGAGGTATCGAGAACCTTGTCGAATACGTCTCTGGACGTGCATTGCAGACAAGCTAGCATGGACTTTGAGTCAGTTGGGCGATAATTCTATACTCGAAATCAATGTAAAGCGGCGTTGTCCTTTTCGGAGGATCAAACACTTTGATTCAAAGCACATTAGAGCCAGGGATCGCCTAGCACCACGTCAAACGGGTCAAGAAGGTTGAGTACCTTCAACGTGACACTCTGTGTGTACCCTTGAATACAAATTTTTGCTTTACAAGTACCGATTACGGGTACCGTATGGTTGTCACCGACAACAACTACGCCATTCGATTGCTTGTACTTGACGCCAACCTTACCGGTAAATCCAAGGCTAGCAAAAGACTCGTCCCCTCCAGTGTCAGCAAGTACGTTCACGGGAGCACCAGTTAGGTGTCCTTTGAACTACATCGTCATGTTGCCTCCACTCTTCTGAGTGAACAGATTCAACGATGGTAAGCCGAGTTTGTGATAAACACGGAATCTGTACAACGGGCATCGCAACTTCCATGATTCACCCTCACGAGTCCACATCTTATGGGTACATGTGAATTTGGCCAGCACCTTCCAGTCTTTAAATTTCATTGGGTCGAAATTGTCGACTAAAGGTACTGCGAATGTGATTGAGCTCATCGCTTTGAGGGCGTTTGCTTCAATCACTATGTTACACAACTCTTGCACAGTGGGTCGTGTCGGCACCACTAAGCAGGTTCGGTCATGCATCTTGTCTGGTGATGCAAGATTTAGTGGGTAATGTTGATCAGCAAGTACACAATGAGGTTCAATGAGAGGGGAGAAGACAACAGAGAAATTTGAACATGTCAAAAACTCAAATTGCTTAACATCCTCGTCAGAAAACATGAAATCACACTTGTGATCCAGTTTTACCCCTGAGTGGTCCCCATTGACGTCACTTAGGGGTGGGGAAAACCCGCCTTACGGCCCTGTCCGTTACCACGGTCGGGCCCATTGCCGCGACTGCGACCCTATCCACGGCCTTGTTCGCGGCTTCCTCCTGCACCATCCCCACGAGGTGTTATTGTTGCACCTAGCGCTGCGGCCTCTTGACCACCAGCAGCCTCAGGGCAACGAGCCCTAAAGTGGTCCGGCAGCATGCAGTTGTGGCAGAGCCCTTTGGGGAAGGCTGCGTTACGACGCTCACGCGCCGACTAGAGCTCGTCATTCTCGCGGCTGTGCTTGTTGTTGGGACCCTTGTTTCCACTAGCCTTCTTAGGTGGATGGTTTGTAGGCTACTTGCCCTTGGCCCCGCCTTAGTGTACGGCTGACCCACCAGCCCCTGCAGCGTCCACGCGCATGTCGCGCCGCTGATGTGCACGCGCGTTCGGCCCTGCAGCAGAGTAGTGTTTTGGTTTCGCCAAATACACTTCGCTCATGTAGTCGCGCAACGCCCTCCAGCTGGTCCAAGCTTGGTTAGTGGCTGTCGTGGTGGTCTTGTCCTTTACCTTCTCGTTAGGGAGACCATCACATAAGTAGTCCAGCAGAATGCACTCTGGGAATTTGAATGTCTGAGTTCCATTGCCCTTGATGAAGCTTTCGGCTTCCTCCACGAGTGCGGTGAACTTGCTCAAGTAGGATTTGAGCAAGCTGCCCAGCTGCTTGAAGTCCTTGATCTTATGGATGGCGCGCTACGCCTCCTCACGTTGGGTGCAATTTTTGCGCATGATCGCATAGAAAGTCTCCTATGGCATGGGCTACTACTCGAGGTGCGGCTGCTATGCGGTCCACTCTTTGACCACGTACTTGAAGAATTTTCGCTCAAGTAGCGTCGTGGCAAGGTCGCCCCACTGGCTGAGTGGAGCCTTGTGGACACGTAAAACATGCTCCATGCGGTTCAGCCAGTCGGTCAACTTCATGCCCTTTTGAAAGATCTGCACACTGTGGAGGAAGGACGTGTTCATGACCGGCCCCGAAGTCGTCGAGGTAGGCAATTCGTCGCTGCCACCGGTAGTGGCATCCGTAGCTGCGGCATGCTGTGCTTGATGCTGCATCCGCACCTGGGTCACACTGTGCAAAGCTTTGTCGAGGTTGTTACATTGGTGTCTTGCCTCATGGGCGGCCAGGCGCTACAGCTGGCGATCAACGTCAAGGTCCGTGATGCTCTGCCCCACGTGGGACAGCAGGTTGGCGAACGCGAACTTGAGCTCTGATGTCGTCAAAGCATCGGCAATAGCCTCCAGGGCCTCGCGTTGTCTGTGCACCCTTACCCACTGCAAGAGGGTACGGTTCGTGTACACAACTCCAAGGAGTCCCACCTTTACGAGGAGACTGTCGTCGGTGACAAAGCTTGAGTGGACGCTGCCCTGCCCCATTACGGCCACATCGTAGGAAGGGGGGTCCGCCCCCACTCCTTCGAGTGGTGCCGTATCTCCACCGTCGGTGGTGATCTTGAGTCGGCCTGCCACCTCAGCAGCAAACTCCGCAAGCCTACGACGGACATCGCAAATTGTCTTTGCGGCGTCGTCATCCGGCTCGTTCTCGCGGGAACTTTCCATGTGACTTCTTTCAGCGCCCTTGTTGCTCTCACTAGTCTTGCTGCCGTCGGCAGCTTCAAGCGATGCGGCGGGCGCCTTTTCCTTCTCGAGAAATCGACTTGAGTTTGCCGCACGACGATGGCGATGGTCGCGATCTTCATCGCCTTCACCATCGTCGGCGTCGTGCTCTTCGTCGGGGTCCTCTTGCGGAAGATTCTCCTCCATCGCGTCATCCGTCGTATGGGGGTCGTCCATGTGCGTGTCGACGTGCTCGTCGAGCACCTTTGCGACCTCCGCACGCTTCTTGGTGTCGCCGAGGTTGGCGACAGTTGCCTTAGGCGGCATGGTTACCTTAGGCGGTGCGGTTGCCTTAGGCGGCACGGTTGCCTTAGGCGGTACGGTTGCCTTTGGGTTGGCAACCGTGCTCGCGACGGCGGCTCCCAAAACTTGGATTCCGCCAAGGACAGTGTGGTGAGCACGTCACCACCTTGCCCTTGTTGGCCTCAGACGGTCCGGCACTTGCCATCTTGTCGCTTGTGCAACTAGCACGTAAAGATCGTTGTGAGGATCACCCCACAACATTAAAGAGGAATCGCCTCCCACACACTCCTTGCTCTCACGATTGGTGAGGAAATTTCAAATTCAATTTCTATTTTCCTAGGCCGCCACGTCGGTACAAGGTCATGGTTTTTGGAACTAGACTTCTGAAGCCCGTGACTCACGGCAATTGGCAAGGACTAGTACCTAGGAAAACAGAAACTTATAATACAAGGAATTGACAAGAAGTGTGAGTACCGCTCACAAAGTTAAGGCAAAGAATGGGGAAGGAATTACACAATTCCTAGCAACTTCTCCAATCCTTCTTCTAACTTGTTGTCTTCTTCCTATCTTCTTCTCTTCCTTGGCCTCCTCTTCAGTCTTCCATACGCGTCTTGCGCCCCTTAGCGGCGTCCTCCTTGAGCCGACGACGTTGGGGGAGCTGCCCAAAATCCCCAAGGTGGCACCCTCCTTCTTTTTAGGGTGCTCTCATGTCGTGAGAGTCCCTAAGCTTGGGGACGGAAGCTATCCCAATTTTTGGATGAAGGAGGTTTGAAATAGCCTTGAAAATGAGGAGGATTTTGTAGTTTTAGAGGTGGGAACTCCCCAACCCGCCCCACAAAAATCCTCCTAGCCCCCTGGAAGTGTAGAGAGGCTAGAAGGAAGTGGTTCCACCAAGTAGAAGTTTTTTCCAGCTCTGCAACCCACTTCATGGTGCTTCAATCTGTGAAGTATGGATGCCGTAGTCCCTTCTGGCGTTTCTACTACTGTTTGTAGCTACTGACGACATTTTGTATCTGACGTAGCTGCTGTTTTTGTCAAACCCTTCGCCGCGAGGGTCGTCTTGCTCTGAGAACCACTATAACGGGTTGAGTCTCCAGCTCCTGCTCTGAAGTCGTCATCGGAGTTTGCAGAATGGCGTTCTCAGTCCGCGTCAAGGGGTTTACCCCCTTCGCAAGACTGAGGGGCAATCGTCATCAACAACAGAGAGCAGGGAGACTCGAATGTTTTGAGTCTCTGGAGGCCCATTTCCGTTTTTAACCAAACCCCTGGCTTTGGGACCCAAACCGGGGGTTTTTACCTCAAACTCGTGTGTTCGCACAAGTTATTCCATTTGTTTTACGTCAAAGTTTGTCGTAAATGAACTTCGAGATTCGTTTTGTTGTTTTGGCATGAAATCGTCGCGTGCGAGGCACGCTGGCGATTTTGAGGCAGTAAATTTGACCTCACCCTGGCTCCCCCTATCCCTCGTCCTCTCTTTCTCGTTTGCAAGGAGGGCGAGGGGGGGGCAAGGGCACGAGGCCACGAGGTCTCGCCCTGGAGGCCCTCGTGGCCTCTCAGCCGCCGATCGAGCTGAGGGCGCAATCGGCGGCTGGTGGCTGGCCGGCCGGTGGTCGGCTGGTCACTTGCCCGGCCGCCGACCGTCCAGCCGGCCTACAGCGAGCTAGCCGGTGGCCAGCAAAGTGCTAGCCGCCGGCCAGCCCTCGCTGACGCAAGGGGTGGTGCGCAACCATCCCTCGCTTCAGCGAGGTGGGAGGGCCGAACCGGCCCTCCCGCTACACTATTATACTTCTTAAAATGCATACACTGTGAATTCTTAGTTGGTAGTGTATGTTGAATGCATTCATTTTTGGTGAGGGGTTGAGTTAAACTTTGTTTCTTTTTCATTACTTGGAAAGCTATTAGATCATGAATGGTTTCTTTTATGATTTGTTTTTTAGTGTTGAAGGAGGAGTGCGCATCTTTTGATTTGAGCTTTTTTTCCATTATTGTTTTATCCATACTTGATCATTGTTGTTTTCCCACTTTATTTCATTAGATAGAATGTGAATCTATTTTCTTAGATGTGCTTTTGAATGTTATTGCTTTTTTTCCTTCCTTGGGAAGAGTGGTCTCAATTGAAAGTCAACCGTTGGTTCCGAGTTCCGAACAAATATATTTGCCATGGTGATTCACATATTCGTCGATGCTTGGACTCCATTTTCGCAGAGTTATCTTAGTAAACTGAAATGGGCTGGGTTTTATGCTGATGTTTTTTAAGATTGTTGAATTGCATGAATCGTCACTTATGCCTCTACTTCACCAAGGTAGTTGAATAGTGACCGGGAGAGCCGCATTTTGTTTCTTTTCGTAGTTCTTCGTGCACTTTTTGCGACTCGGTGTACTTGACGATCCAGTGTGTCGTTTCGGTGCTCTCGCGACGCCGCTGTGCAGCGGCAGCTACAGCGCACCTAACTGTAGCATTCGAGGATTCCTATGTTGATGGATGATTGGCTTTGAGGGAATTCCCCATCTCCCCCCCTCCCCTACCCCCTCCTTCCCCCCAACCCTCTTCTTTCGCACAAGCACCCGCCCACCAGATGAAGATTTTGAGAGTGCCTAGCTGCTTCTGACAAGTGTCCGGCGACTTGTTTCGAGGAGTTTCCTCTCTTTGGCAAGTGCCATGCTTTGCAAGTTGTGGCATGATGGGTGTTGAGAATCTCGCGATTCAGGATGTTGCCTTTTGGCGTCGGATCCCAAATCGGACGTTCTGTACTTGTTTCATTAGTTTGTAAAATGTTCATTAGCCTCCATTCTTGAACTAGGATGTCACATCGATTCCCGGACGAGCGCTCCTCGCGTCCACGAAAGCAAATGAGACTGCACTTTTCGCTGTTGCTGTACGTCTTGCCGTTGCTAGTGTAGGCGTCCCATAACAGGAGAGTCGTCATACAGCCAGGGGCTCGACTCCTGGTGCCACTTCTGACCCGGCGATAGGTGATCTGCAGGCAGCCCTCCCTCCACGTCACCTACGCCGATTACGTTGAACGGATAAGGATACTCGCCGGCTAACGGAATCGTAGGCATGCGAATGAACCTTGAACAGACGTGTGCTGTCTAGCTTGCCTTCTCAAACCTGGCATATCGACTATGATAGCAAGATCTTGAACGGGTGGACAACCTTAGCCGCCACGGTCGGCACGAGCGCGTACGTGGTAACCTTCGTTCAAATCCGCCACGCGCACGCCACGGATTGACGTGTGGGGAAGGAACCGATACATCCACACGCTCGGCAGAACACCTGTACTGCATCGCGCTGCGGTCGCTGACTCGGTGTTGCTCATCGGGGCGTCTTTGTGCCTCGCAGCCTGTTCGCCGTCCACAGCCACGGCGCCCCTCGCAGGCAAAGACTCGCTCATTTACTCCGACACCTCCAACCGCGTTGGCCAGATAAAATCTCATCGCTGCCAGAAATGAGATTTACTGACAACCCGACTGTCTTAACCGGCCATATATGACGCCACATATGCATAAATAGCACTACGCACCTGACATTACACGTTTGCTGTGCGACAACCGATTAATTACCCATGGCCTCCGCCCACCCATCCCCACCTTCACCCAATGACGAGCCCCACGCACACTGTCCGGCGTGCCTCCCCGCACATCTGCAGCAGCACCTGCAGCCGCTGCAGCCACCGCTTCGGCGAGCCGTGGGCATCACGCATCTCCGGAAGCATCACCAACACAACGCCCTTAGGTCACGCTCCTGTGCCGGCCCAGCCGCGCCACGTTCGCGCACCTCACGCGCCTTGGCAGCGACATCACGCAACTCTTTCTCTTCATTGCCTTGCACGTATCCCAGCGCCACGTGCTGCGTGCGCACGTTCGCAGCCGCCGCCGCTGCCACAGCTGCCAATTCTTCTGCAGAAGCGGCCGCCATGGTAGCGCCTCGGGATCCAAGCCTTCCTGCGGGAGAGGCACTGCATGAACGCCACTTCGCAGGGTGGGAGACGCGGTGGTGCGCCGCCATCTCCCTTCATCTCTTGTTGCAGCACGAGGAATGCTGGCAGCACCTGAGATGTGCTATCTGCCAGGTGGTGCTACTGCAGCAGCGGCAGGCTGCTGCTAACGCTGCTGGTGACTTAGTAGCAACATCTCCAGGGTGGTGCTGCTGCTTTGAGCTGCAGCATTCACNTGCAGAATATCGCTGCCGTCATGTAGATATCGCACTGGAAGCGGCACGTAATCCGGCATCAGGCCACGCAGTTTGCAGTCATGCATGCCAGTGCGCCCAACCCGAACATGCAGTGGCTGGAATCCTGGCACTGAGTCCTGACAGAGTTCCCGCCTCTGTCCAACGTCCTGCCGCAGATCATCGGTTTGAGGGTAGATCGCCCTCTTCCCGTCCTTCCCCCCGGTCCTCGGCCGTCCACTCGTCCTCTCTTCCTTCCTCATCTTCTTCCGCGCCCATGGCTCACAAGGAGAAGCACAGAAGGTACCACACCGTCGGCACCCTGATTCACACTAGCGGCGTTGCTGGCGATGACGAAGACAAAACAGACGACGACGAAGACGACCATGCCATCCCTCCACCCCTGGAGCGTTCGCGCGCTTTCACAAGGTCGGATGGACAGGAGTTTGTCCGCCGCCTGCGCGCCTCAAGCAGCTTCCCCTGCCTGCAGACTCGTCGGCATTCTTCCTCACAGCCAGATCCACAGCCTCCCTCCCATGTGCAGTGTTACGCCAGGGCTGCATCAAGCAAGCCCGCTTCCTTTTCCCAGTCAGGTTGCAGCCACTCCTCGCTGCAACAGTGCGCACGGACGTCGATTTTTGCCTGAGCTACTGCTGCTGCTTGCTTGTGGCATCGGCTAGTAGTGAAGGAGGTCCCTGTTGGCCACAGGTTACAGCAGCCAATGCCTTAAAAGGGTTACTCAGGATGAACCCAGCCTGACAGCCTCAAGGTGTTGCCCCCTTCATGAGGCACCGCAAGTTTGGTGGAAACGCTGCCGCGTCATTTTCCAATCCATGGTGTGTCCAAATCATCCAGTGCTGGTGCCTGCAGTGCTTCAGCCTGCGCCTACTAGCCATTCATGTCATTTGTGATGATGGAGATGAGAAAGACAAATGCAGGCTAGCATTACATTTCAGTTCTAAAGGACATATGTAGATACGAGGAATTTGGCCAAAATGAGGGCCCCTATCAACGATCAGGCGCACTCAGAGCTAGGTGCTTTTTTTGCCATGTGGGTTCACGGCAAGTATTAAAAAAAGAAGGGGCGAACAGCTGTCCCTGCCTCAACACTGCCACGGATGTATGTACTTGTGCTAAACTTTCCTCAACCGTGTTAAGTGGAAATCAAGTGGTGGTGGTGGTGGTGGTGGTGGTGGTGGCGGCGGCGGCGGCGGTGGCGGCGGCGGCGGCGGCAGCGGCGGCGGCGGCGGCAGCGGCGGCGGCGGCGACGGCGGCGGCGGCGGCGGCGGCGGCGGCGGCGGCGGCGGCGGCGGCGGCGGCGGCGGCGGCGGCGGCGGCGACGGCGGCGGCGGCGGTGGTGGTGGTGGTGGTGCTG
>SZWC01007304.1:0-16053 GCA_023375785.1 Penium margaritaceum | reverse complement strand
CCCCCCCCCCCCCCCCCCCAACATATCAAGTGTATGAGGCAAATGTAGCATGGGGTGTAAAAAAAATCTCTATCGATACAAGACATGTGTAAACTTCTGTGGTACTCTCCCTTAATCCACAAGTTTACAGATTTGATACACCTCAAATACACACTCCGATACACCACACCAATACACTTTCGACTTTGGAGGGGGGGTGGAGAGAGCTATCCATAGCCCCCCTCCATATCGTGAGTGTATTGGGGTGGTGTAGCGGAGACTGCCACGGAAAGACACTCAGAATTACAACTTGTGTGTTTTCAATACACAACCACCATCCATACGCGTTCCATGAAAGGACCCCGACACCCAGTAGCGTCCCCCCCCCCTCCAAAAGCACCTCGGGTGTATCTCGGGGTTGAATTTGTGGGTGTGTCGTGGTGATGCAAAGTGTTTGAAACCCGATCCTCGCAGTGCAACTATGGGGCTTGCTTAAAGTTCAGGGCGGTTCTCAAGAACGGGTTTGAGGGTTTACAATCACAAACTTGAAGACTGTGTTGTTTGATTGGTTGAACCATTTTCCAGGATGCGCTACTGCAGGACCTTTCGGGTGCCCTGGCAAGTAAGAACATAAAGCACCACGCCCCAAGTGTAACAATGGGTTTGCTTATGGTTTGATGGCAAGATCTATCGAAGGCAAAATCATTTGCTCTCGACGTTCTCACTTCTGACATCGACGATGCCGATGTCAAAGGGGAGCAACATCACTCTCAAAGTCGGCGAGGTTCAACTCCAAGGGCAAAGTTGCCTCGCTATTTCCCAGTGGGCATTCTCGCCCTATACACATGGAGGCAAGCGTATGTTTCGGACCCAAATACCCATAATATGAATACATCACCCACCGGAATCGAAACAACACTTTACAATAAAGGACGATACGAATAGCTTCGGTAAGATAGCGTAACAAAAATAGTGTATGGACACAAAATAGAACAAATTCAATGAAAGAATGACTACCATCTATTTATTGCTCATAAATCGAAGTAAATGAACTTGAAAATAATTTGAAAAGCATGAGAGTTCTAAGGAAGTTCAATGAAACTTCCAAGCTACTATACATTTAAACATTTCTATGTCTATCATGTACTCGTAAGTTCCATGAAACATTCATATTTGTGAGAACTCATTTCCATGAAAGATCTTCCCCATATGTTCTAGATTTGTACACTCGTGTATCAGTGTGTGCTTTTGGGGTGATTGACCATAATTGGTATCCCAGACGAACACGTGTTCCAAACATCTGCAAGTGAGCATACATTTCTTTACATCCAATGTCCACCATGAGATGGATTTTGGCCTTGTTTGTTGATCAACTGCAAACATTTTGACCAATTCCCTCGCCCCTCGACGTTTTGTTCCAAACAATTCAAATAGGTTAGATCACTTTCCCGAAGGGTCATCAACACTTTGGCAAATGGTGTGTGCGTGTTCCAATGCTATCCTCTTCATCTCTCGACAATGGTAGACATAAAAGAAGATTAATTCCTCCATATTCTCCAAATCCCTTGACTTCTTGGTGGATTTTCTTGAAGCTATCACTCACATCACGAGGACACAAGTGTTAATCACCTCAAGCATCCAAGACCCTAAATTTTATGCCGATAGCATACACCGGGCCCAAACCCAGAAGTGGCCTGATATTGGCTACACCGATTCCGACCTACATCGCGACTTTGTCGCGACCACTTTTTTTGTGCTTGGAGGGAATTCCCCGGAATGCCCTGGAATCCTCGCGTGATGACCACCACTTTTCATGTCACTTCCGGAACTCATTGGAACATATTCTCGACAACCCTCAATGTTTTGAGACTACGGACAAAGCTCTTTTGAGTGACTTCGTCAAACCTCGCGAACCCTCAGTTCAGTATCAAAGCCCCCCGTCCATCCAACAAGGGACTTCTCAAGCCGACAAATCAGGACATGGCGTCGCGTCATGTGAACCGCCAAAAACCCAAACGGCTCGATTGAGCCTCATTTTCTTGCATCTCCATTTGTATATACGTTGCCAATTTTTGGCACTTAAAACAACAAAGTATACTTTTTGCTTCTCAAAAATACCCATCTGACCCCACTCGTGAAAAGTGACAAGTCCCAATTTCAACTGTGAACCACTTCACTTCCGAACGACGTAACACTTGCTATTATAGTGCATCGGCCCGGGCGGGGCAAGGGACTAATTTGAACATCAGCTTGAGATTTGCAAGTATCTTTAAGCGTATCTCCACAAACGAGAAGTTTGCAGACCTTGCAATGAAGTCGGTGTACAGAGCGAGCGCACCCAGCGACAACAGCAGTAACGTGCAAAGACAATGGCGATGGCCGGAGGCATCCCGCGAAGGACCTTCAGGCTCATCGAGGAAGATGAGCTGATGAGCAGGCACATCGACTGGCGCAACCGATCCAGAGCCTGGCATGCTAGACATGCCAATTCCACATGCACCACCAACCAACACAACTCCATCGATGACACAAGACAAGATCGCGGAGCTGATGGGATGACTGGCGCAAATAGAAGCGTTTCAACGAAAGCTTGTCAAACAGCTACAACAGAATGCCACCAAAATCCGTGATTGAAAAGCTCAAGAAGCGGTACTCGCCGATGCAATTCATATCGGTGGGGCCTCAATTCGTCCAGGTCTCCTAAGCCGTTTGATCCAGAAAAATCTATAAGACTGATGGTCAGGATCTTCCTCATGAGTTTGGAGGCATACTTCACCGCTGCTGAGGTTCACTCCGACGAAAAGAACATGAACTTCGCGGCCTCGCTTTTATATGGCACGGCTTTGAGTTGGTGGGCAGATCTCATGACCATCCAACAGCAGCAGGCACCCAAAGGTGTTGATCCAACATCTACCGCATCGTCGGCATCAGGCGTACTATCTCCTGAGCATGTTCACCTGACCTGGATATTATCAATAACTCCCTCGTCTAACAGGAGCGAGTTTGCCTAGGCACTCGTCGCTCGCTACGGCAAGCTGAACGAGAAAACAGAGGTTTGCTACCACCTGCAACGACTCAAGTAGCTTTCTTGCGTGGCAGAGAACACATGGGGATTTTGTGAAATCATCATCGCAAGCTTCCTCGCGGAGGATGAGCTCTGTTTTCAATACAAAAATGGCCTCAAGCGAGATGTTTGCAGAGCCCTTGCGAATTACAAAATCCCAATTATTTTCTGCAGATCATCGCAGGTGCTGAACACATCGACTCCGCAAATTTCCACTCGACATTCAGCGAATCCTACGGCTGGCGCCCAAAGCATCAATTGCAGCAGAGTAGTAGGCATCGATCACAAAATTCGGAGAACTCGATCCCGATGGAAGTCGATGCTGTTGAGCAAAAAGAAGATCAACAAACCTGCTAGAGCTAAGGAAAGATCGGACACATCGCGAGGAACTGCCCTGGCCAAACCAGAAGGGGTGGAAGCAACACAAAAAGCAAACAGGAGGAGAGGAGTCGGGAAACGGCCAGTAGACGGTGAAACTCCTGCCCCTACCAAAAACCCTACGTAGAACGATCGCCCACCCGAACGGCTACGATCGCCTAATATGGGGGTTCCTGACAACCAAACGTTCAACGAGGGATACGAGGACGACCAGCCTGCGATACTCCTGAGAGTGCAACCGAGGGGTTACAAAAGTTGAAAAACTCTGCCGGCGTTACTTGATGGAGGTGCATCTCACAGTTTTGTATCTAGTCAACTAGTGAAAAATCTGGGTTTGAAGCACGAACTTGGAGGTTTTGGAGGAAAAACCGTTGACAGATGACTTTGCATCCGTTGACTAAAGCACTCATTTTGACTGCAGATCGGGGATCTGCAAAACGCAACCGTCTGGAGATTGTGCCCAATGACCGACTACAAGGTAACTCTTAGGCAAGATTTCATGTACCAACAGAATCTGCAAGTCAAATGGAGCAGCGGTGCTGTCTACATTGAATGCAACGAGCAGCAGATCTTCTTGCCACTTGCGTAGTAACAAAAATCTCGCTTACATGCAGCAAGCAAAAACAGGGTAGCCAATAGTGGCACAAGAATCGTAACAGTGATTGCAAAAACGCAACGGCCATCAGCTACACCAATCTCGCTCGACGTGGCGAAAAGATACCTGAGGAGAGGGGCCTTGGCATGGTTGGTCCACATTGATTTGAGCAGCACAAACAATAAATCAGTCGTCGCAGCTGACGCATCAGCCTCATCAGCCTCATCGGCATCAAAGTTTGGAAACATACCAGAGGAGTTTGCCCCACTTGTGAAAGAGTTTGAAGGGGTATTCCCCGACGAGTTGCCAAGCAAACTCCCTCCTAGACACGACATCGACTACCAAATTGAGCTCAAATCTGGCAGCAGAGCAACCGTCATGGGAACTTATCCGATGAGTAATCACAAACTCATGGAGCTCAAGCGACAGCTGGATGACATGCTGAATCAGGGGTTCATCCGACCGTCCGTCTCTCCGTGCGCCACACCAGTCCTGTTCGTAAGAAAAAAAGAAAACTGGCAAAAAACAGATGTGCGTGGATTGCCGGGCGTTGAACAACATCACGATCAAGAACCGCTCTCCTCTACCCCGAGCAGACGAGCTTTTTGACCAACTGCGTAGAGCAAGATTTTTTAGCAAAATCGATTCACGGAGCGGCCACCACCAATTTGCATTGCCGATAAGGATGTTGCAAAAACTGCCTTTCGAACATGTCACGGGCACATTGAGTTCACAATTATGTCGTTTGGACTCGCAAACGCCCCTGCAATGTTCATGGCAGCAATGAAAAACAATTTCCGCCCATACCTTGACAATTTTGTCGTAGTATTACTCAACGACATCCTCGTGTAAAGTCAAACCCCAGAGGATCATGGACGACACCTCCGACATGTACTCAAAGTCCGTCAATGGGAGAAGCTCTACGGAAAGCTCTCAAGATGTGACTTAGGTCAACGATCGGTCAAGCTCCTTGGTCACATCATTGGCGGTGGACGGATATCCATGGACCCAAAAATGATATCCGCGGTTGCGGATTGGCCAACTCCAATAAAAATGCATAACGTAAAAGTTTACATTAGGTTTTGCAACTATTCTCAAAGGTTTGTGAAGGATTACGCCAAAATGTCAACTCCTCTTTCCGATCTCAACAACAAAATTTGCGAGTGGAATTGGGGAGACAACGAACAAGAAGCTTTTATATCTTAGCGTAAATCTCTGACCCCGGCCCCAACCCTTCCATTGGGAGATTCGATGGCCGACTACATCATGGCCATGGATGCCTTCGATCATGCAATCAAGGCCGTCCTCCTACAAGAGAACAGAGTAGGAGAGGAACCCATTGCATTTATGTCGCGAAAGCTTCATGGAGCAGAGCTCAATTATGCCTTCCACAAGAAAACAATGCTCGTGGTTATCCATGCCTTCAAAACCTGGTGTTCTTATTTGGAGTGCCGCAAATGTGTGGTTTGAACGGATCACCACGCCCTCACATATATGAAAGTAAAGCCAAACCTAAGCCGATGACCAAATCAATGGATGGAGTTCCTCGAGTCCAAGTTCGACTACAAAATCAAGTAACGGCCCGGGACGACAAATCCAGCGGACACGGTGAGCTGCCGACCCGATCTCACGGAGGTCAACGCACTACGGATTTAAGCAGACCCATACGTGGAAAAGTTATTCACACGTGGCTATGAGGGCCACGGAGCCTACGACACAACAAAATTCTAATTTGCAGGATCCTATTGGTGCACAACGCAATAAAGAATCAAGTATTTATCCTCAAAGTTGAGGAGCTACACTGCATGCTTCTTGAGGAATGCCCCAACACCGGTCGAAGGGAACACTTAGGAGCTAAAAAGACCATGAAGAAGCTTGCAAAGCTCTATTGGTGGAATAAAATGAGAGTTGGTGTCGCAAACTTCTGCAAAAGCTGCGAATTTTGCCAACGATACAAGAGTCGACATACCAAAACCCTTGTACTACTACAACTACTACAGATAGCAGAGAAACCATGCACCGTCATCTCCATGGACTTTGTGACCAGTTTGCCTATCACACCAGAGGAGTTCCACGCTATACTTGTCATCGTGGACAGGTTCTCGAAGATGGCGCACTTCATCCTGACCACTACAAAATGTAACCGCCGAAGGAGCAATGCGGCTATTCATTGACCAAATCGTCCGAGTGCATGGAGTTCCGCAATCAATCATGAGTGACTAAGATGCGCGGTTCACCAGCCAATTTTGGCGAGAACTAATGCAGTGGTACGCAAGTCGACTTAAAATTTCAATGGCATTTCATCCACAAACTGATGGAAAAATCGAGCAAACCAACCAAACGCTCAAGCAACTCCTTTGAACCCTACGTGAACCGCACAAAACACACTGGGCAGTCAAGCTGGCAGTCGCCGAGTTTGCATACAATTTGGCAACATCTGTCTCAACATGGAAAACACCATTCGAGGTGGTTATAGAGCAAAACGAACCACCCCAATTGATCTACAGACCGAGAGCAACATCACTACTGTCAATGCACATCGGCAAGATTTTTCCACAATCTGGGAGGAAACTCGTCAAACCCTCGTAAAAACGCAAGCGGCCATGAAGCGACAGGCCGATAAAAATTGCCAAACCAAGGAATTCAAGACCGGTGACGGCGTTTTGCTCTATCATGTGACAGTCAAGCTCTGCAAATCAAGCAATCCAAAGCTCAAACCTCGGTGGTTAGGGCCTTTTGACATCTTGGAGATGTGCACCCCAGTCATCGAAAACCTCCAACTACCCAAAGACATGCAGATGCACCTTGTCTTTCACATCAGCAAAAACTCCGACATTTCATCGATCCAGCACAAAAATGTCTTGGAGACGTGGCTTTCACTCTGCCACCCACGATTGCACATAGCGACCACGAGTAGGAAGTTGAGGAAATCTTCAATCGCCAACAAAGAGGAGGCAAAGATCAATATATGATCAAGTGGAAGAACTATGACGTGGCACGTAATAGCTGGGTGCCATACAACCAACTCTCGGACATCGCTTTTCTCATCGACAGCTACAAAGCCCAACTGGGGCCACACTGTGGTAACGCGCCGAGACGTCGTGGCTAGAGGGGGGTAAGTGTTATGCAAATAGCATACACCGGCCCCAAACTTAGAAGCCACCTAATCTCGGCTACACCGCTTCCAACCTACATCGGGACTTTGTCACGACCACATTTTCCACGCTTGGAGGGAATTCCCTAGAATACCCTGGAATCCTCGGACGATGACGACCACTTTTCAAGTCACTTCCGGAACTCATCGGAACATATTCTCAACGACCCTCAATGTTTTGATACTATAGACAAAGTTGTTTTGATCGAATTTGTCAAACCTTGCAAACCCTTAACTTGGCCTCGAAGCCCCCGTCGAACCAAGAGAGCATTCTCAAGCCAACGAATCAGGACAAGGCGAAGCGTCCTGCAAAACTCCGGAAACCCAAACGACTCAACCAAGCCTCATTTTCTTGCACTATCCATTTGTGTATACGTTGCCAAGTTTTGGCACTGACAACAACGAAGTATACTTTCTGCTTGTCAAACATACCCATATGACCCCACTCTTGTGAAAAGTGACAAGCCCCAATTTCAACTGTGAACCACTTCCCTTCCGAGCGGCGTAACACCAACACATGCGCTAGTGTTTTCAGAAACTTGTCATCAAAGTACACTTCATGCACAGAACACATTTCTCGAGTGTCTTAACCTTGTACAGATCTCAAGTGCATCATCACCGTCCACAAATCCGCAGACCTCATGATAACGATGATGAAAGAAAACATAGTGACAAGCACACTCAACAACAAGTAGTGAATGCTTTGGTGATCAAGGGAAACCAACAAGTGATTCACGAGACAGTTTACGCATTACGGGAAACAGACATGGCACGATACCCCGTAAATTGCACTGAACCTGTAATCCGGAAAACCAACCCAGTAACGGACCTATCTGGCTTGGTGAATCCCTCACCACTGTCCTTGTCGGACAAGATAATACCTTGGGGGATGGTAGGAGGCACGAGCCAAATAATATAGATAACCGATGACCTATACCAAAAGTTGTTCTCGATTCATGGCCTGAGTAATTGTCTTATAAGAAAATGAATGTGGTGACGGAGGAGCTTTGAAAACTATGGGCCAGGAAAGAAGTAATCACAGAGGGGAACACCCAAATCTCAAGTGAAATCCAAATTTTTCTGCCCCTCTGTAATACTTAATCATGAAAGCTTGATAAAGTGATGGTGAGAATGTGGTTGACGAGTTGTGATGTGAAATTCATCGGTGTTTGGGTCAACAACAACAAAAAAAATAATGTTATTGTGGCCTCAAGTTATCGTGGCACAACTATAAGGTTTTGGTCCAATCTACAGCAAATCCAACCATAGTCAAAGACATGAAAAGCCCGATCAAAGGCTCAGGTGGCCAGCTACACATCGTGGACTCCTCGCATACTACCTCTCTAGTGATCAATCTGACAAGGCAGGATTGTTTGACTCCACTGGAGGACAGGAAGAAATTCCAGTCTACCGATGAGATGCATCTTGCGAAGACAAAAAAGACGTCTGAAAGATGGTATGAGGTCATTTTGAAAATTCCAACATGGCAAAACACGCACGATGTCCTGGAGAAATCATCACCAACAGAAAAACTATCCCCACCCAACTATCTTATCACTACAAAAATACCTCAATCGCATAATCTTGAGAGTGATCACGATACATACGTATGAAGTTTCCAAGATGACCTTCCATAAATGATCAAAGTATCCAATTAGATTGACAGCACTGACTAAAACATTCAAATGCAGAACTCCAATGAATTGCGATCTCATGGACAATTCATACATGGTGGAGGAAAGTCACAATTGATAAAAATGTCCACTCTTATGGATATTGACACAATCATATACCAGGGTCAAGGGGATTCTCAAAATGTGGGAAAGTGGTCCACATCCTATAACATTGCCGCAAGCATCAACAATAAGCAAAAAATAGGGGATCTTGTCCAATTAGCAACAAAAAAATCATCCTCACACAAAGTTTTCCATGTAGACGCAGTCTACCATTAGAATTGTCAAGTGGAGCATTCTGGGTCAACATTAATGGTAGAAACATTTCTTCAATCAATGTTGATTGAGGGACCCACCATGAAGAGGTGGTTACGGCAAGTAGTTGAGGTTGAAGCAGTAGGGGAAGTAGGAGCAATCAAAAATTGACAACACACGATACTCTTATCTTTGAACATGGAAAACATGTACCTACGGCAAGGATCTCACACATGAATCTTCTACATGGAACTAGGAAAGGAGACAAAAATGTGTAGCTGATGCAAAATACTCACCAGCCACATTGTCTTCGACACTGGATAGTTTTTTACACCTATACCAGTGGAGTGACCATCGCTCAAGGTGTTTGAATTGCCTCCTTAACAATTTTTTGACCACCGGACTAACCTTAATTTGAAAGCAGACCAATGCTTAAGGTGCATCATTCAACGAGAATCCACCAAACCACCCGCTAAACTATCTGAATGTATTGGGCGAGTGTATGAGCGTGTGTACGTGCGGATGTATGGATCCGGCTGAATAAAACACATTATTCAAACCACGAAGATCAAACACTCAGAAACTTACAACAACTTGCATGGGTCCGATGGTACACAACCCAAGATACCTCTGTACAAAGAATTTAAATGAATCATTAAGGTGTGCTTAAAAACAATTTTACACAAACATTCAGTCAAGAGACAGATGTTTTTCCCTTATAAGATAACAAGCTATTCAAGGAACCCCTTCAACTCCAATGTACATCTATGAAGACAAGAAACCATATGTTTTCACACAGGGAAACCATATCAGTGGTATGCTACAGGACATTGCAGGATATCCTTTATATTTTTATTTTTAAGTCTCCAATTTCCAAATAGAGAGCTAAATGTGTATTGTGTTTTCCATGAAAGCCAATCTACATGCTTTTCCCTTTAAGTACGCATGAGCTAAGGTGTATGATCATACACCATAGTGATCCTTGTATTAGTTAACTTCTTTTTAACGAATTATGTGATCTTTTCATTCGCCTAGTTGTTGGCCTCAGATATACTATGTGCTGGTTCTCCCATGACATCCCCGTTTTCCCACCTGATGTTTTAATTTGCCCATGGTCCTGATCATCCCCCTCTATAGTCAAGGCTCGCCTCTCAAATTGTCATGCAACAGCTTGACGATTCAAGCTGTTGAGTGTAGCTTGTTTGTTCGCACACTCTGACGTGTCAGCGGCGCGATTGTCGACACGCTCGAGTGCGCAAAACAGTTTACGTGCACCCTGTCATGGCCAAATGTGAGCTCTCCGGTATGTCTCTAGACGTTTAAAAGATTTTGTGTGCATCAAAGTGCAAATTTCGTAATTACAAGAGGGATTCGCCCAAACAGCCAATAACTTAGCTAGTGAACTCGGGAGAATAAAAACAATCTTTACTTTTGAACGAATACAAGGATCACTATGGCAGTGATGCATTAAAAACACATCTGAAATGTAGGATGTAGCATAAAACACATTTTTACATACACCATTCTGAGAAAGATTCAACTGTTTCACATTCCATACCATGTTTAATCATCAATTTACAATTAATGAGTATGTCAAAGTGAAATAGAAGAGTTCATACTATTGATACATAGATTTGAAGAAAAATATTGCTGGGGTATACATCTGGTACACTACAATCGAGATAGTGATGCAGTATCTCATACACATTCTCCTCCCTCCTTTGGACTCATAACAAGGAACGTAATTGAAATTGTTATGCACAAGTGTACGAGATACACTGCTACCTAGCGAGTGAGACATTAGTACATAAACTTGCCCCATTCCTTCCCCCCTCCCCCCAATATCCCCCCCAACCAGAGATCATGCACACAAATCAACAAAGGTGAGTGCACAATACACTTGTGTATAAATATGATACACCACTTTCCAAACAGAGATGCACTACTCCATGCAATTGCTTCATACACTATGCTCCTACCAAATCTCCTCTCCCCCCTATAGACTATGCACTACTACCTAGACAGTCATACACTACCCCGTACACTTACCCCATACACTTTCCACTATCCCCATGTCCCCTCCTCCCCCCCCTAACCAGTGATCACTCACAAAAATGATAAAATTTGAGTGTAAGATGCACTAGTGTATACACCACTACCCAAAAAAAATAAAATAGCCCATTCACTTACCCAATACAATTTCCCATCCTCCCAACCTCCCCCCCTCCTCCCTACCTACCTTTGCTATGTTTTCCACTACCATGAGTGATCACTCACACCAAGAAACACATGGTAGAGGATATAAAACTAGTGTATACAATAGATACACTACTACTTGGACTGTCATGTACTACCCCATACAATTGTCTCATACACTTTCCCCTCCTCCCACGATACATGACCAATCACCTCACCCCTGATACTGTGAATTGATGAGTGTATTGGGATGTCAACAGAACAGTAAACATGCACTTCTCACAAAAAGTAGTACGCATTTCATGTTATCCATGATAACTAACATCTTATAAAATGCATGCATACCTAGGCTCTAGCTACATGAATTGATGTTGCTCTTCTCTGAAAAGTCTTTGCATACACGAGTACACTTTCTGATGCACAAATTGTTGAGTGTATGAACCTAGGGTGATTAACCATAACTCTGAAAAAGATACACTTACTACATAGACATTGATGAACTCCCCTCAAACACTTGTCACATACAATTTTCCCATCCCCCCATCCCCCATCCTCCCCCCAAAAAGAATCCCCCAAGAAACTGCCATGAGTGCACAAGAAGTCTAACACAAGGTCCACGTGTGGATGGATGGGCATCATTTCTCAGGCCTCATTATTTCAGGAGTTTTAGGGGACATTACAAGTGTAGGCATGCTAGGCATGGGCTAGCAAGTATCCATACCATCAATGACTAGTGGCATGGTTAGGCTACCATGCTCAAGGACCGGGCAAAGTGGGCATATGTCACTGACCTTGACCACAACAGTATACCATGTGTGGTCAATATTGACAAATCATAGCACAACTCAGAAAACTTCAGAGGGTATAACAAATATGCAGGCATACCAGGCATGGAGTAGAAAGCAGACAAACCTTTAAACACTAGTGGCACGGTTTGGCTATTGTGTGCAATGACCAACTGATGTAGGAAAATGTCAATGACCAAAAACATAGTATTGTGCCCAGTGTGGTCGACGTTCATTGGTCATGACACTAGAAAACAACAGTCAAGGGGGACAAAAAAACATTTGCCATACTTCACATGTGTTGAAGAGTATCAAAAGTTTCAATAATGAATGGCACGGTGTGGCTATCAAGCGCAATGAACGGAAAATCTTGGGCACATGTCACTAACTGTGACCACAACATTCATTTATAACCAAAATGATGCACCTTTTAAACTTTGTATATCACAGAATACTAGACATAGAGACTTCCAAGAAATTTCCTCAAATGATCTTACAAAGCAATGGAAGATCACAAGAACCTTCCTTAAGAGATGAGCTCAAACATGTAGATACAATTCTTGAGAGATGGGCCTCTTAGCATATGTATGATTTCTAGGAAGTTTCATTTGGATATAACAGAGACAAATATGTTGAGAAATAGAATCTTTCATATTTGAGAGAACTTATTTCCATGTGTGAAGGCAAGAAAAATAGAGAAATTCCTTCTCAATGTTTCCTTTTGTCAGACAATAGTTCTATAAATGTTTACCATATTCTAGTTATTGGTCTTCAAGTCTATGTTTCTTCAATGAATGATGAAGAAAAGGTGAAAACCTATGTGTGTACAAAAAAATTTTGTTTGTTGATTTACGGACTTGTGTTGTAGGTACATGTTAAGATCCTAAGACTGTTCTATGTTAATGTGCAACGATGTCATACAAATTTACTTCATTCTTTGTTTTTCTCATACAATCCACTCGAACTCCGAGTCCTTTGACTTTAGTTTAACTTTCTACATCATTACCCGAATCTGGGTGACATGTGCGCAGATTTGAGTGACATATCTAGACTAATAAGTAGAAAGCAACAAAATCATCATTGCAATTTGAGAACAATTATGATGGCATCATCCAGGGAGTTATCATTGCAAACATGTTATATACGAATTGGAATCAATAGGTAAATTCAGTTTGCGGACAGAAAACGGATGCCTGCACGTCAATTCTCCAAGGATTCGGACAATGCGCACCAAAACCTAGTTGTAGTGGAACAGTGCAACCACCGCAGAATCATGCAACTTCCATGTAATGTTGTGGATTGAATGCATGTCTTGATTTTCTGCCTTGTTAGTTGAACGTGGTGGGACAACGTTTGCTGCTAGGTTGCAAAACGTCGTGGATTGAGCAAGTTGTCGCATCTCTGCTTTGTTACGCAGTTTTTTGGGATTCTACCTCATTCACATGATGATGCAAAAGAATCCAATGTAGGATGACTTTGCAACCTTGTTGCATAGTATGTTCCCTGTAGTGCAAGAGTTAAAAAGTAATTTAACGTTGCAGCTATTTGAAAACATCGTGAGATGAGAAATCGTTGAGGATGAGATGCAAACATTGTGGAACTTCCTCTCGTAAACAAAAAACACAAAACATGACTACTCTGACTTCGATCTTAATTCCAACGCACCACTACTTGGCCGAGGTTGAACCTAGGCCCACAATATGGGAGTTAGGAAAGGAAACCTAAGGATTGTTTACAAAAGGTAGTGATGGTGTGAGCAAAACAATATCAGAATGAACGTTTAAATCATGTGGATTACATTAGAAACACGTTTCCATTTATAAAAAATGGTGTATTAGGGCTTGCCTAAGGCTAGTTGAAATATTTTATGTCTAGCCGATCTGTTTCCGATTGACCCCTGATTTCGTCGCCCCCACTGGAACAATCGTGGGTGGTCACAGAGTGAAGGGCCTTGGGGCAATGAAACCCATCATAATTCAACAAAAGGAAATCCACAGTGGTTTAGGGCTTACCTAGGGCTACTAAAAGAAATTCACGGCTTGCCGATCTGTTTCTGATTCACCCTGATACCGCCGCCCCCACTGAAACAATCCTGGGTGAGCACAGAGTGATGGGCATTGGGGCTGTGAAACCATTAGGAATTGAATCAAAGCAAAACTACAGTGTACTAAGGCTTGCCTAAGGCTATAGATAAGAATTCATGGCTTGTCAATTTGTTTCTGATTAACACGGATTCCGCCACCCCCACCAGAAGAATCATAGGTAAGCATGGAGCGTTGGACTTTGGGGCCGTGAAACTGTTGGGAAATCAATGATAGCAAATCCACAGTCTTTTAGGGCTTGCCTAGGGCTATTGGAAGAAATAGACGACTTGCCAATCTGTTTCCGATTGACCCTCATTCCACCGCCCCCACCAAAACAATCGTGGGTGCGTATAGAGTGATGGGCTTTAAGGCTGTGAAACCATTAGGACTTTAATCAAAGCAAAACCAAACTGTATTTGGGGTTGCCTAAGTTAAAAGTTTTATAGATGGCTGATTTGTTTCTGATTGACCCTGATCCCTCCGCCCCCACATGAACAATCGTGGGTAGTCATAGAGCATTGGGCCTTGGGGCAGTGAAACCGTTGGAAATTTAATGAAAGAGAATCCACAATGTTTTATGGGTTGCCTAGGGCTACTAGATAAAATTCATGGCGTGTCGATCTGTTTCCGATTGACCCTAATTCCACCGCCCCCACCGGAACAATTGTGGGTGTGCACAGAGTGATAAGCTTTGGGGCTGTGAAACCATTAGAAATTTAGTGAGAGCAAAACCACAGTGTATTACGTATTGCTTAGGGCTTGTAGAAAAATTTATAGCTCGCTGATATGTTTCCAACTGACCCTGATTTTTCCGTCCTCACCGGAACAATCATAGATATGCATAGAGCGTTTGGCCTTGGGGCTGTGAAACTGTTGGAAATATAATGAAAGCAAATCCACAGTTTTTCAAGGCTTTCCTAGGGCTACTACAAAAACTCTACGGCTGGCCAATCTGTTTCTGATTGACCCTGATTCCACCGCCCCCACTAGAACAATCGTGGGTGCGCACATAGTGATGGGCTTTGGGGCTGTGAAACCATTAGGAGTTTAAACATAGAAAAACCACATTGTATTACATCTTGCCTAGGGCTAGAACAAATCATTTATGGCTTGCCAATTTGTTTCTGTTTGACCTTGATTCCGCCATCCCTACCGGTGTAATCATAGGTGCGCACAGAGTGCTGGGCCTTGGGGCTGTGAAACTGTTGGGAACTAAATGAAAGCAAATCCACGGTATCTTAGAACTTGCCTAGGGCTACTAGAAAAACATTACTGCTTGCCGACCTGTTTCCAATTGACCTTGATTCCACCACACCCACCGGAACAATCGTGGGTGTGCACAGAGTGATGGGCTTTGGGGTTGTGAAACCATTAGGAATTCAATCAAAGCAAAACCACCGTGTATTACATCTTGCCTAGGGCTAGTAGAAACAAATTGCGGCTTGCCCATCTATTTCTGATTGACCCTGATTACGCATCCCCCACCAGAAGAATTGTGGGTAGTCACAGAGCGTTGGGCTTTCTGGTTGTGAAACCATTAGGAATTTAATGAAAGAAAATCTACATGTTGTAGGGCTTGCCTAAGGCGGGTAGTAAAAAGTTACGGCAAGCCAACTTACACCTACATCTACAAGTAAATCACAGTGTACATCTACATCTACATCCACATCAAACTGTCCATCTACTTGCACATGTATATCTATATCTATATCTATATTTATATCTATATCCGTATCTATATCTGTATCTATATCTACATGTATATGTATATCTATATCTATATATATGTATATATCTATGTCTATATCTATATCTATATCAATATCTATATCTATATCTATATCTATATCTATATCTATATCTATATCTATATCTATATCTATATCTATA
>SZWC01007303.1:36102-54687 GCA_023375785.1 Penium margaritaceum | reverse complement strand
CCCCCCTCTTCTTCCATTCCCCAACCACCTCCCACTCCCCTTCCTCCGCCCCTTGCGCCTCCCTCGCCACCTCCCCTTCCATTCTCCCGCCGTCTCCCTCCCTCCCCGCATACCAATCTTCCTTCCCCCTACGCCTTTCGTTTCGCCTCCACCTTTCCACACCCTCCACCGCCACTCTTACTCCACCTCCTCTTAGCTCTCCCACACCTTGTTACCGTACCATGGCAACGCGCACTCGATGTCGCCGGTCGTCATGGCCGTTCTCCGTCTGACGCTGCGTTCGCATGCCGTCTCAATTCACGCATGCTCTCTTGCAGTTAAGAACCTGATTCTCGTCTGGGGCCAGTCTTCTCGATTAACTTGCTTTTCGCGGAGCCTGCTCACCGAGTCTAGCTCGCGGCTCGCAGATTTTTAGACCTATGCCCTTGAGAACGGGTAATAGGACGCCCCCATGCCTGGCCAGAATACATAAGCGGGGAAATGCTGCCCTGCCCTACTTGACCCAGAGCGCTGAGCCATCCTGTCAGTCTTCTTGCGTTCATCACCAGATGTCTAGCTTTCTGAATTCGTTCGTCAAACGATTACACGTTTTCCCAGGATACCTGCGACTCGGGGTATTTTAGCCTGGTGCCGTCAACTGAGAAATATGTATTTCCCGCCTTCTTACTTGTGAAAATGTGTGCGGCATTTGTACTCGTCTACTGCATGCGAAACCTGATTTTCGCCATTCGGTAATGAAAATTGCAAAACATGAAGGCAAGAGAGAGAGTATTTTATGATGGACTGCCGAAAATGTCCAAAAACATGGGTTTGCGATGCATTTGACAGATGAGTCTACCATCCTCTCACGTTTTGCCCGGTGACGCGACTGTTTGTGTACATCGAAACGGTTCAATGTCTACGGACAAGATCCTCTGTACCCTCTAACCGTCTGACGAAGATACCGATATATAGGTGGCGTCGCTTAGAGGATCTTAGCGAATCTCTCCGACCTATGAATTTCTCATTGCGGTCAACCCGTCTAACAAGAAAGTGAATCCGTACTAGTAGTTCAAGTCATTAATGTAGAACGCAACTTTATCAAGCACGAATCTGACCGCAATGGCATCGCAAGACTAAATCCGTGCTAGCTAAGACGTCGCGTAACACCCCCCATACATAAGCCATCTACAAGCGTAATTCTTTGGATTTCACCCCTCTGGCGTTGACTCACTCCATTTTTGCTGCATACCTAAATAACATCTTGAAATCGTCAATGAAAAACATTTTTGGCGAACTCCCCTCGTACCTTTCCAAGGTTGTGAGTTTTATTCAGGTTCGCGAACCTCCCAGGCCCCGTAGTGGCGGAGATTGCCACATTCCCTACAATGAGGTGTCCCAATTTTTCTGGCATACTCGGGGCCTCGACCGAGTTTCAGGGGCATTTGGGCCATTTCCCGTTTTTCAGAAGTTTGGCTCGTGGTCGAGCTCACCTGCGCTCGACCGCGGCTGTGCGGAGCGAGGAGGAGGAGCGAGCGAGCGATGGAGCACGGCGTGCTCCACACGCCAGGGCGTGTTTCGCTCGTCACTTTGCAGCAGCATTTCGAACACGCCACGCGGGGGTCGCTTTCACCCTCTCGACGAGTAGCGTAACGGCGACGCTACCCGCTGAGGGGTTGTTTCGACGGACGGCCCTGACAGCGCGCGTGGTCAACAGCAGTAGCAGTTCCGTTCACTACGACCGTGGGACGGTCGCAGTACCACCGGTGGCGTGTGTGACAGGGCGACCGCACCCACCGCCGGGAGTCATACGCGACCAACGGGGTAGCTCGCCGAGAGACAAAAGAGACCGTCGATTTCGACGATCGATGGCCAGGGACTTCTCGCACAACGTGGTAGGTGCAACTAGGGCACCGAGTTCAGGTGCAAGTAGGGCACCTAGTACAGGTGCAAGTCGCTTGTTTTAGCAAGTTAGGGAAGTAGTAGGCTGAGGCCTGGGCTAGCCAGCCGAACAGTATAGATACCTCGTACTCTGTTCATTGTAAAACCTAATCTTCTAGCTCTAGCTTCTAGATCTCTCCAAGTCCATCTTTCCTCTGCGACTATGCTCTCTACACACCAAGGCTAAATCTCCAGAGAACACACACTCTCACATCTTGTATCAGAGCCAGAGCCACGCATTGGGCGGAAGCGCTGCCAGAGCTCGCGAAACTTCAAGGAGCGAAGGCACGGACTACGCCGGACAACGTCGAGGCTGATCGAGAGGGAGATAGCTCGACCAGACTTTGAAGCCAATGCACGAGCCAACCTTTAGATTTTTTTCTACATTTCCACAGTGTCCACACGGTCTACTGTGTGCGCGCGCGAGACGACTGGTGAATCCTACACACTTCAAAGGCGTCAGTTAGTCATCCCGGACTGTCGAATTGCTATCGGAAAATTTTCCACTGCTACAAAAATGCTGCCACAATTTTTCTAAGGATCTCCTACGGCCAAACACTATCCAGAGCCATGGAGCAAGCCCTACAGCAGATCGTAGAGTAGTTGGGAGCCCTAAAGCTGGAGAATGAGCGGCTCAATCGGCAGATGGCTGACCTGCGGGACGGGACTAACGCTGGACAGGTTCGGGCGGCCTGGCCAAGGAGTCCGCCAAGACCAAAGCCAAATGCTCCGGAACTGTTCAATCACTCAATCAAGGGTGCAAGCGTACGGACTTGGTTGTTCACCATGAACAGCTACTTTGGGGCTCTGGGTCGCCCTCCAGAGGACGATGCTGTACGTGTGTCATTCGCGGTGACACTACTACGAGGAGCATCATTCCAATGGTGGAGGCAGCTGAATATGCTAGCCACTCGAGTTGGAGGTGGGAACGCAGCTGTGCAACATGCCGTATTGTGGTAGCCAGGCGCGGGACAAGCTGAAGCTCGCGTGCCGACGACATGGGAGCAGTTCGAGCAAGCCATCAGAGATCGATTTGATCTCGTGAACGCCTCCATGGTTGCATGCAACAAGCTTAAGCAGCTGAAGCAGAGCGGTTTAGTGTAGGAGTACACACGCGGCTTCTTGGCGTTGTGCTCGAAGATCGACGACATGAGCGAGCTTGAGATGGCATACAAATTCCACGACGGCTTGAAGGCAGAAATTAAGCGCACGCCGACACTCAGTGGAATCATGGAGTTCCAGGTGATGGTGGCCAATACTGAGCGCGTTCACGTGCTACGCAATCATTGAGGGTGTTTCCGTGAGAAGCAGGAAAATTTCTAGCGTCGAACACAGTACCAACAAAATGATCCCATGGAAATCGACGCAGTGCAAGGAGGCAAGCAGCAGAGCAAGCCGTGTGGTGGGAACTGTTGGATTTGCGGGAAGCCTGGACACCACAAGAAGGACTGCAAGAAGAAGCAGCAAGGAAACGGCAACGAGCAGTGAGTGGCGGGCGGCCAACTGTTGGGAAAGCTTCGTCCGCATCAGCAAACACTAGCCCGGAAAGTCCTTCAAAAACTAGGGAGCTGCTGAGTGTATTGTTGCGGAGTGAAGGAAGCGGGAGCGTTCCGGGGATCCTCTTAAAAGCCAAGATTTTATCGGCTGGTTTTGCGGACGGCGAGGGGCGCCAGACTCGTTAGAAAACTAAAACATTGCTCGATTGCAGCGCGTCGCACTTATTATTCAGCGACGAGCTTACAAAGGGTTGGGGCTTGCACGGCTACCCGGGAAGCCAACTGCGGCCAGGTTGGTGCAAGGGGAGCTAGAGTGCAGACCTCCTCTGAAGCCTTTGAGGATCCGTCTGGGCAAGCTGTTGTGCAAGGTAAACATTCGCACGTGCCCGATGGACACCTAAGACGCCATTTTGGGGCGTGACTGGCTGCACCGGTGGAATCCTGCTGTGGATTGGGTGCGCAGCCAGGTGAAAGTGAAGAAATGCGGGGAGCAAATCGTTTTGCCATTGTGGGCAGAGGAGAAGGACTCCAAGGCAGGCAAGGTGCCGTAGTTGACTTACGTGCAGTTGAAGCACTGTCAGGCAAAGGGGGACCAAGTGTACCTTGTGTGGGTGCGGCAGTAGGCAGCAGCTAAAGACATGGAAGTGTTGGCACCAGAGGCAAAGCAATAAGAGGGAGAGCAGGAGAAAGCACCAGCGACAGAGCTGTCAGATAGCGTCAAGGGAATGTTAGACAGCTACAGTGATGTTTTTCCTGCTGAGCTGCCGACGGGTTTACCACCAAAGTGGGACATCGACCACAAAATTGATCTGGTTCAGGGAGCAACTCCAACGGTGCGGGCTGCTTATCGCATGAGTGCTAATGAGCTGGGTGAGCTGAAGAAGCAGTTGGAGGAGCTGACGGAGCAGGGGTTTATCAGACCATCGGTGTCACCTTACGTTGCACCGGTCCTCATTTTGAAGAAGAAGACAGAGGTGCTGGGGATGTGCGTGGACTAAAGCGCACTGAACAATGTAACAATCGAGATCAGGTACTGGCTGCCAATGGTTGAGGAGCTATTTGACCAGCTGAGGGGAGCGCAATACTTCAGAAAGATTGACTTGCGCTTGGGGTACCATTAGATCCGGATTGCGGACCAGGATGTAGAGAAGACGACATTTTGTACACGGTACGGCCATTTTGAGTACCTCGTGATGCCCTTTTGGTTGACCAACGCTCCTGCAACGTTCATGAGCCTCTTGAACAAGATCTTCCACCCTCACTTGGACCAGTTTGTGGCGGTGTTCCTCGACAACGTCCTTATCTACTCCCAAACTCTGGAAGAGCATCAGCATCATCTTCGGCATGTGTTGGAAATTCTTCGGAGAGAGAAGTTGTTTGCATAGCTCTCCAAGTGCAAGTTTGAGACAAGGGAGGTGGAGTTCCTTGTGCACATCGTGAGCGGCTAGGGTCTTTGCATGGACCCAAAGAAGGTGGAGGCATTGAAGCAGTGGCCGACACCAAAGGGCGTGCGTGATATCCAGGTTTTCCTGGGGTCTATTTACTACTACCGAAAATTCATCCGGGGTAACGCAGAAAAGGGTGCGCCGCTGACCAAGTTGCTACAGAAGGATCACCAGTTAGAATGGGGCGTGAAGGAGCAGACTAGCTTCAAGGAGCTCAAGGCTGCAATGTGTGATGCTCTGGTTCTTGTGCATCCGGATTCATCTAAGAGTACGTCATGGCGACGGACGAAACCAAATATGCCATTGGGGCGGTGCTGATGCAAGATCGCAGAAAGGGGCCGCAGTCGATTGCATATACATCTCGCAAGTTGCAAGGGGCAAAGCTGAACTATGCAATCCATAAGGAGATGCTGGCAGTGATCCATGCGTTCAAGCACTAGAGGTGCTACCTCGAGTCGTGATGCTACGTGGTCTTCACGGATCACTACGCGCTGAAGTACCTAAAGACGCAGCCGAACCTCAGTCGCCGACAGACTCGGTAGATGGAGTTCTTGGAAGGAAGTTTTGACTACGAGATCCAGTACAAGCCTGGGAAGGTGAACCCGGCAGATCCTCTGTCGCGGAGGCCGGACTTGAGCCTCAATACCATCTCAGTGCTGATGGGATCTTTAGTCATGCATAGCCTGTTCAAACATGGCTATGACGTGGACAGTGAGTTCACGGGTGGTGCACTGAAAGACACCACGTGGGATGGCGTGTATTGGCAAAGGGGGCTGGAGCGGAGGATCGTCATGCCAAACTATGCGCCATTGAAGCAGTTGTTGCTAGAGGAGGCGCATTACACCCACTACTTGGGTCACTCTGGCTTCGACAAGACGTTCAAAGCCTTGGCACGCTTATACTGGTGGTCGTCAATGGCAACTGATTGCAAGAGGTTTGTGAGCAGCTACGATGTGTGCCAATGCATCAAGGCGCGGAGGACCAAGCCAATAGGGGAGTTGCAACCATTGCCTGTACCAGAGAGGCCATGGACAGACATCCTGCTCGACTTCATTGGGGGGTTGCCTCTGACGCAACAGGGCAACAACACAGTGTTGGTGGTGGTGGACTAGTTCTCCAAGATGGCACACTTCATCGCATGTCTTGAGAGTATCACAGCTGCCGGGACAGCTCAACTCCTCCTCAGTCATGTCATCAAGCTGCATGGAGTGACGCAGNCATCAAGGCGCGGAGGACCAAGCCAATAGGGGAGTTGCAACCATTGCCTGTACCAGAGAGGCCATGGACAGACATCCTGCTCGACTTCATTGGGGGGTTGCCTCTGACGCAACAGGGCAACAACACAGTGTTGGTGGTGGTGGACTAGTTCTCCAAGATGGCACACTTCATCGCATGTCTTGAGAGTATCACAGCTGCCGGGACAGCTCAACTCCTCTTAAGTCATGTCATCAAGCTGCATGGAGTGCCACATTCAGTGGTCTCCGATTGCGATCCACGTTTCACTTTGAGGTTCCGGAGAGATCTCACGGAGAAGCTGGGCACGCGGGTATGACTAACCACGGCATACCACCCACAGAGCGATGAGCAGACAGAGCGCACAAACCAGACTTTGTGGCAACTGTTGCGGAGCATGGTCCCACCGGATGGAGAGGGTTGGGAGGAGAAGCTCGAGTGGCAAAATTTGCCTACAACTCAGCGGTGTCATTATCAACAAGAAAGTCACCATTTGACATGGTCTATGACCACCAGCCACTGAGCACAGCCACCCTTGCTATGGCAACATCTCTTCCGGCTTTGCAGCAAATTGCTGAAGGGTTTTCCACCACTTGGGATGTGGTGCGGCAACAACTGTTGAAGGCACAGAAGCAGTAGAAGCAGCAGGCGGATAACCATCGCTCTGTAGAGGAGTTCCAAGTGGGCAATCAGGTGATGCTGAACTCTGCTAACCTGCAGCTGATGGGAGTTGGGAGTCCCAAATTGAAGCCACGATGGGTAGGTCCGTTCTGCATTCTCGAGAAGCGGTCAGTTGCATCATACAAGCTGGAGTTGCCGGCTCACTACACCATCCATCCGGTGTTTCACATCTCCCTGCTTCGTGCCTATCGTGACCCCACCACCTTCTTCCAGAGTCGCGGGACAGCTCCACCTCCTACTGTCCAGGTTGAAGTAAGTGAGAAGTTTGAGTTGGAGAAGATTCTGGCAGACCGCCAGAGGGGACGACGGTGCGAGTTCCTGGTGCAGTGGAATGGGTATCCGTCGGAGCGCAACTCTTGGGAGCTCGAGGCCAACTTCCATGTTGGGGGTTCCAACACTCTTCTCCAGGAGTACCTCAGGCGCACCGGGACGTCGCGCCTCCGACAGGGGGGGTGAATGTAATGAGGTACCCCAATTTTTCTCGCATACTCGGGGCCTCGACCGAGTTTCAGGGGCATCTGGGCCATTTTCCGTTTTTTGGAAATTTGGCTCGTGGTCGAGCTCACCTCCACTCAATCGCGGCTGTGCGGAGCGAGGAGGAGGAGCGAGTGAGCGATGGAGCATGGCGTGCTCCACACGCCAGGGCGTGTTTCGCTCGTCACTTTGCAGCAACATTCCGAACACGCCACGCGGGGGTGGCTTTCACCCTCTCGGCAAGTAGCGTAATGGCAACGCTACCCGCCGAGGGGTTGTTTTGGCGGACGGCCCTGACAACGCGCGTGGTCAACGGCGGTAGCAGTTCCGTTGACTGCGACCGTGGGACGGTTGCAGTACCACCGGTGGCGTGCGTGACAGGGCGACCGCACCCACCGCCGGGAGTCATACGCGACCAACGGGGCGGCTCACCGAGAGAAAGAAGAGACCGTCGATCTCGACGATCGATGGCCGGGGACTTCTCGCACAAGGTACTAGGTGCAACTAGGGCACCGAGTTCATGTGAAACTAGGGCACCGAGTTCAGGTGCAAGTAGGGCACCTAGTACAGATGCAAGTGGCTTGTTTTAGCAAGCTAGGGAAGCAGTAGGCTGAGGCCAGGGCCAGCAAGCCGAACAGAGTAAATGCCTTGTACTCTGTTCATTGTGAAACCTGATTTTCCAGCTTTGGCTTCTAGATTTCTCCAAGTCTATCTTTCCGTTGCGACTATGCTCTCCACACACCAAGGCTGAATCTCCAGAGAGCAATACTCTCACATTCCCTTTCAACAAAAGGGGTGTTTAGTCTTCTAACCATTTCTACACGTGCAATTTTTGGGGGGGGGGGGAATTAGAAAGTGACCAAACATCCGGAAAAAAGACTACGTGTCAAATGGCTTATCAATGATAGATGAGCCATTTTCCTGAACCGACTATGGCGTTGCGTAAAAGCGCCCCCTTGCAAATAGAAATGCCTCGCAAAAATGGTTTCCAACTTGGCGGGTCTCAAGAGCGAGGGTGGGGAGTTACCGCACGCCACGCCGATGGGACATGGGTGTAAGCCAGCCAAGGAAGACGATTTGTGTATGCATTTTTCCAAATTACTAGAGCAAGTAGCTTAAAGGCGTAAACCCAAGCCAAAAAAGGTTCAGAAAACTAAAATGAGAAACAGAAGGTACCAAGTGTTCAGTTTAGATTTTTCACCGGACATGTACCGTATTTTGAAATCTCTTGGTGTAAAAACAACAAATCACACCACACTAAATGCTTGAAGAATAAACTAAATTGTAATAAAAAACATTAATCAAAGCTTAGATTCCAAGATCTCATCTTTTAGCAAGTCATACACTCATCAAAATGCAAAACCTTTCACGTGTGTTGTTTTTATTTGGGGCATATGATTTACCCAGAAAGAGTATCAATATTTAATCAATTGTTATAGTTAAAAAGGATTATCGACTGATTATTGAGAATGGAATAATATTCATCAAATGTAGTACAAAAATGTCAAATGAGGAGAAAACCATCTTTTAAATGTATATTCTTTACACATCATTCTTATGCTTTTAATATTCTTCAAATGATCATTTGGTTATTCTTGTAAACAACAAGTATCCTTTGCCATGAAATTCTATGGCTCGAAAGGACTTAAACGTCACTGTTCATGTAAGATATCATTGAGTGTGTGGTTGAATATGTGTTTTCCTTAAAATAAAGTTTTAAACAGAACTTGAATAATTATTGCATCGTTCTTATATGTAAATATTAACCACTGAATAATTTAACGATTATGGATAAACCAAGACATTCCATAAAAATGTTTTTTTTTTATTTTTTCATTAACATCTTGAATACTTAAAACATGGACAATTGAATGAATCAAACATGGTGTTCATGTACATGTCATGCAAGAAACAAGACTATAAGGAAAATTTCATTAAAAAAATCATGCAAATCCATGGAAAATGGTCGTTTTACATCAATTATTTGTATACAAGATATAACTCGCAAGAGTTATCCTTTGAAGAGTAAAGCGCATATTCATGTCACATGAATTTGTTGTTTTAAAAACTGAATTTGTAACAACTCTAAGATTAAAAAAGTGAAGGTAGTATTACATGCTATAGTTGATAACTAACTTTTTCAATGATGGAATTCCATCGATTCAACCCTTTCATCTTGGGTTCAAAGCTATCTTGAGAGAACTCCTTGCCTATGCAGTTTCAGAACAATGGATATGCAAAATGTCTTTCTTTGTAGGTTCATGGAAACTTCCAATGGAAATGATTTGAACCAGTGCATCACAACTCCTAGATTTGCTATTTGGAGGCATGAAGTACAAAGTGAATTTTGCAATGTCTCTGCATTGCATTTGCATGGGTACCCTAGCTCTAAAAACACGACTTGCGAATTAAACAAGGCCAACATTCTCTAAAGATGGGGCCCAAACAAAAAATTCCAAGCAAAGAAACAATGTGTATGGGTTGATTCTGGTGAAGCTAACCAATTTGAAGGGGTGAACTAGCGTTTTCACTATTGATTCTATCTCTACACCGATTTGGCTCACAACAACCTCGTAGTGAAGGATTTTATGAGTGTTTTCAAATGTTTTCAATTCCTTACAATTGCGCGTTGGGCTTTTGCACAATCATTAGAGAAATCAAAGCTCCCTTTCACTTTCTTAAGATTCTCTCAGCCTTTTCCTACATGGACGTCTAAACTTTAGTTAAGCTAGGAATAAAAGCAATGTTTGACTATTAAGTTGATGAATGGAACAGATGTTGAAAATAGTTAGCTAAGTTTTCTTCAACATTTACGCCCTACAAGGAATGTCGAACCTGTCTGAAATTCCTTAAACCCACACGTCATGCTTCCAGTAAGAGGCTCGTACTACAGGGTCACCCGTGTTAAGCCAAGAAGAACATGTATGGTTCAAAAAGATGAGTTGCAGAGCACAAGACGGTTTGAGGAATTGGGACAATGGATGATTTGTGTTTTGTAATAAGTTTACATTGATGACATGTCAGATATCTCCATCGCATACGTAGGATTATGAGAAATAGAATGAGGCACATCGTGGGTCTTGGGCCGTCGAGTCAAACAATGTGTACAATGCAGCATCATGAAATTTCAATTGGAGAAACTCCACTGGAAATGTCATCACTACGTGCGTCTTCATGAGAGCCTGACACGTTTTTTTCTCAAACACTAGGAAAGTCCAGGCAGTGGATGACAAAAGCAAGGACATTTATGTGGCTCTTAAGCCTTGTCACCGTGGTGGGATGGTTTTTTAAACCATATTGAATGGTATTTAATACGTTGCATTAAAAGCCTTCGAGTTGTATGCAATTTTTTATATGGATAGTTTTGCCATCCTATTTGTTCCATGGGACTCCTCAAGAATTTGTTGAAGTGTCTGAATGGTTTGCTTGGTTTGCACTTTGGTTTGAGGTTGGAACACTAGTGATAGCTGGATCTTATCTCTATAATGTTTCATCAACTATTGCCAAAATTAGCCTGTGAAACGATTGTTCGTATTCCTGATGATGGTTAATGACACTTCGTGTAGCCATGCAACCTCATCTAGAAACAGCAACGCTTTTCCTTGTGCAGTGACGATGGTCGTTGTCGAGATTAACTGCAGTAAAAACTGTCCACAACAAAGAGTACGACGTAATATCCCTCAACGATGATAGCCAGAAATATTTCCAATTCTATGCTCTTGTCCACCCACGGTTCCGTTGCAATAGAATCCCCTTAGCCACGTATGACATGATTTCTTCCTATGACGGATGTCATACATCTTGAAAAATGCATCCACATCATTGTGCATGCGATCCTACTAATAGAACTTTGCAACCATCTTAAGTGTCTCTTCCTCACAAATGTATCCACTTGGGGTGCTATGGTGGCACTCCTCCAATAAAACTCTTCGAAGTTCTCAGTTTGTTGGTATGACAAATTGCGAGTGGATTTCCATCGCTAGTATGGGTCGTCAAAGTGAAACTTAGTTTTTTTCTACCCACCAAACTTCTTGTAATCCTTCCTTCACAAATAGCCTTTTGAAGTATTGGTCTCGTTTTGCAAGTAGCGTACTTATCGTAGCCTTCACGTATGGTGGTCAGAAACGGCATCCACTATGCCTTTTTTTCCAGATCGATACTTGATGTCCTTGTCAAAGCTAGAATGAAGGAAATTGATCAATGCAGTTTGTCCATGATGTAATCTTTGCTGTATTGAGGTGTTTGAGCTAGTGGTGGTCATTACAGAAAACGCATTGTTGGCATTTCAGATGTCACCCCCGTCTTGAATGCATGCACAATCGCTAGCATCCCTTTCTAGTGAACCTTGTAGGTAAGTCCTGGCCCGGGTAGCTTTCATGAAATGAATGCTGTTAGAAAACTATGTGGTTTCAGTTCGAACATGACCTGACTGGTCCTCTGTGTTCACGGCTTCTTTCTGCAAGTTCTGAGTCTAAGCGTGGGCTTTCTGGTCGCCTTACCCTATGTTTGTAGGAGTTGGACAGAGTTTAGAGACAGTCACCATTTCAAAGAGAATAAAAGAATCATGTGTTAGTTTTTTAACAGGGATGTGTAATGTAAAGTTGTAGGGCTACTCTCAAGCTTTTCAACGCACCAAACCTCATGCGATTCAGCTAACTGTAGCTCCCGCTACGTCTGCCAAAGCGCGACCCACCAATCCAGCCGCTCAGTTAGTGGGGTGCCTGGTGCCCGCCCACAGAGGGGCCCTCACACATCAAGGACCCATAAAAATGCATTTCCTATGGTTTACACATCTCTACACGTAGTGGAGGTGCCCCCTTTTTCGTTTTTGGGGTGCATTTTGATAGGTTATCATCAAGTTTGGTGATGGGGAGTGGTGTAGTTCCAAACCCGTCCGCGAACCTACAGTCAAAATTTTGACATTCCCTCACCGAAAAACTATGCTACTAAGTTTCAGACTCAGAGACAGGATTTTGGCAACGTCCTTCAGTAACAAACTGCATTTGTGACATTTGGCAAGTCATTCCCCGGAGCGACTCGGCGGTCCTCCGGTGAAAAAAACTAAATGTATTTTTCTTTCTTGTTCCTGTGGATTTTCACCCGTAGTCAAAGAGAGACCAACACCCAGATCCGCCGCGCACATCCCAATTTTGGAGGCCTAAACTTTCCCTTGTTACTTATCCAATTTTTGTGAAATAAGTTCCATTGAATTAAAAAACCCATCAACACTCAGGAACTTAAATCCAATATGGATTTGGAGCACTTCTCATGCAGCTAAAGTGACTTGCAAGGATTTTTCCCCTCCAAGCGCTTGTCAACGCCTCCGGCGCCGCCTGTGGCATGCTAAGGGGAAAACATAAAGCAAATGCAACCAGATGTTCTCTTCCACTATTTTCAAGGAGGATAGAGACTCTAACTTCTCAACCAGATGCGTCATGTGTTGTAAGAACACTTATGAGTCCCAAGTGTATTGCCGTGAACTTTTAGGTGTACATAGCTTGTAAGGAATATTGTATTCTTGATGTCCTTGTAAGATGTTCAGACATGATGATAGCCAATGCATAGGTAAATTTTGATGAACATTCTTTCCCAACGGAGTTGGTCAAACTTCATTTGCACGAAACGGGGGGTCGAGGTTCTTGATGGTGATGTTGTTCGACGCCTTGTAATCCATGAAAATCTGCATCTCACTGCCTTTCGTTTTATGAAAATTACATGTACGAAGTATGGTGACTTTGATGGCCTCATGAATCCTTGATCAAGCATCTCAAACTGCTATTTTTTTGGTTTGGTCAGATCGTGGTTGCTCATCCAATATGTTCCCTTGACCATCGGTCTACTCTGTGGTTTCAGTTTCATCTAATGGTCAACACTACGTTGCACAGGTGACTCTACTGGTAGCTTTTTTTTTAATCCCCTTCAAATGATTTGACAAGAGATGAAAAATCCTTTGAAATAGCTGCAAGCTGGTTAGTAGCGGAAACCGTGGAGGCCGCCATGGTTGAGTCTGCTTCAACGATCTCCTCTCCTTCTCTTCTTTTCACATTAATGATCTACACTTTTGCTCTACATCATAGGTAGCGTTTAGCCATGTCCAAGGGTATTTGTTGCATTTGAAATTTTAAACTTAATTCGAATTCCTCTCCTACTTCCTCGACTACTTCTTTTTGTAGCCGCTGCTACATCGTGGTTCACTGGTTTAAAGATAAGGTTGTTTGTCTCCACTTATGTTAACGTAGACTACTCTTTGGCTCCACTCTACATGCGATTTGTGTAACAATATGAGATATCTTCTAAGGTTAACTTTGTTGTCACTCATAGGGCGAACTATGAGACTGTTACCTCATACACATCTTTAAATTATAGTTGGACTGCTTTGTGAAGTCAACGGATGTACAGATTCCCACCGATGGATTTCTATTCCAATGTAGTGTGCAGTTTCTAATTCATTTTCTTGTTTAAGAAATTGTGAGAGTATTTTTCATCCAATAGTGCCAATACTACACTACAACCTTTACAAGTTTTTGGTTGTACTCGTAGTAGTATCACCTCTGGTTGTCATCATACCCCTCTTTAAACTATGTCATCCTAGGAAGCCTTGTCTGTGGTGATGTGAGCCGTTCAGATGAGAAATTGATCAGAATGTATTTTCTCGACTGGAAAGGAGGTTTGCTGTCTACTCGTGCCATTTGTTGTTTCCTGAATCCTCTTTTTTTTTGTAACTTCCTCCCCTTATTAGCCTACTTGTGTTGTTGCTGAAAACTTTGCTAGATGTGTCTGGACTTCTTGTAAGTTCAGCACTACCATTCATCACGCTGATTGGCAACTTCAATCTCCATCAGAGACAAGGTTTTCAGTGCCTACGACGTTCTACGACCTCAACATGGATTGTGGCCTAAGGATCTCCAACCGGTAGGTTCTTGCATCTGAGCATTCTGTTTGGCACTATGAATGCAGTTGATTTATGTGATCATTCATGGAAAATTGTCTCGGATGCCAAATACGGTGATTGCTTGTCTGATGTTTGTCTTGAGGGTGTTGTAGTAGAAACAGAGGTCTTCGGGGGCAAGTTCACTTCCAGTGATTTTTTGGTGCAAAAATTGGTGTACACTCTTCCATGTTGGATTTCTGACACATTGAATCCTGTACCGTACATTAAAGCTCTAATTCATTTTCTGTCAAACGTGCAAGTATGGCATGCGTAAATTCCGTCCAGCTTTTTGGTGGTTGCAGTTAGTCGTGCCACTTAAGGTTGATATTCTTTAGAGGTAGAGCATCTTCATTACGAAATGCAATTGTGATTGCGTGAGTCGTTGATCCAGATCCGCCGGTCTCCTGCTACGGTTGGATGGTCTTTAGATCAGACCGCCCACTAAGAGCCGTGCCATGCAAAAGCCAGGTCATGAGGTCAATGTTTTTCTGTCATTGTTGACCCCAGATGTGGTGATGTAAACATCCAAACTAGTCATCCGAATCTAAGTTATCTGTCTTTTGGAGTTCACTATTCATAAAGTTCAGGAAGTTCTTGACAAATATGGGGCTTGCTGAAGAGTTGGGCATTTCTCTTGATGAGTATTGCTTCCCATGCGCACATATGCTAAAGTTCCTTCATTGCCGCATTGAGTTATTGGAGCAGATGGGTGTTGAGGCTTTTGAGTCCAGAAATTTCTGATAGAGATCTTCATTGATGTGAGCCTATTGGCCCGCGCCTCCTATTGTGCCAGGCGTTGTCTCGGTGAGCTTGAGGGGTGAGTTACTGGATTGGTCTTCAGGGTTGTTGGTGCTGCGTCATTTTCCATGATTGTTGACTTTGCCTGCTTGTTTGCCTCCAATTTGTACTATCGATCCTCCATCGTAGGAGTCTTCAATGGCTACTGCTACCAGTTGCCTTGTGCGCTTGCACCATTCACCGTTATCTTTGTGAGGTCGGTACTATTCTGGATGGTGGAGATGTGTTGAGGTCTCTTGTGATGTTTTTGCCTAGTTGATAATGTGTTGGCCGTCCCTCCAACACCGCTGCACTCACTTACAAAGTTTCACGTCAAACAGAACGTGGATGGTTTGCAGGGATGAGGTTTGGAGTAGAAGGCGATTTGACAAAGTGGGACAACTGGATAACTTGTAATTAGGAGTAATTGTATTTGGATGACAAGTGTCGAAGGTTTCTAGCACATACATACAGCACCAAGAAAAGGAATGAGGCATATCTTGGATCTTGGATTCTTGAGTAAAGCAACGCATGCAACATCGCGTTGTGAGTGGTCGCTTTGACAAAATCCACCAATAAGTCAAGGCGCTTCAAGAATATGTAGGCGTGATCTTACAAAAGTCTAGTACCGTTGAGAAGTGGAACAGAAAGTTTCAAAACGTTCATACGGTTCGTAGAAATTCTACCAACCTTTGTAAACAGTGTTTGAACGTGGTAGAATGCTTGGGCGCAGAACACAAAAAGACAAGGCATGTGGACAAGATTCCCTTGGCCGATCGGAGTAAAGTTTTGAGGTTGATGCACGATTGACTATGAATCTAATGAAAGAAATGCCCGCGTATGGAGTTTAGGGACCATTATATGTATGGGAAGTGATGTTCAGCTGGAATTAGATTGCCTTCCGCATAATAAGTAGTTTTATTCGTCAATTGTGGTTGTGTACACCCGCAGAAAACATGAAAATGGCAGTCATCTCCTGCTAAGTCACGATGGTTACCACCTGAATGTAAAACAAAAAAGAATCATAACTCATGCATGTAATGGATGAAGCAGTTTTTTTGATAGGAAAATCAAAGCACCGGTTCACAAAAAGTCACGACCCATACAACAGTCGGCGTACGTAGCTCGCCAGCCGTTGGGATTGAAAAAGGGTGAAATCAGCCTAGGACCCACAAACATGCGGGAATAGCAGGAAAAAGCAAACTGAAACCTATAAAGAACCTTTAAACACAAAGAAAAATGTAATCATCACATATCTGTAGTTTACCTGCTACAAAAACATCAGTTGGAGATGAAATGGGTCAGAACATACCAACGTTTAATTCCCTCCCTTGTTTTACTTAAAAACTTGATAGCTGATGAAGTTGTACCATGAAGCTCAGGTTTGATCCCCGCTTTGAAACATACAAGATTTGCAAGATAAATCAACCACCAAGGCTGTTCATTCCAGCAAGTATGCTTGCTATGAAAACCTCTGGCACATGTGCTTTAGACACGTGGCTCAGCGCGCATTGGTGCTCATATGAAAGCAACAGCTAGTGCGTGGGATGGAACTAGGATATGAGACAGAAGAAGCAGCTGAGAACTTATGTGCGCCATTCCTTCAGGGAAAGGTAAAATAGAAGCCTTTTGAGTATAATGGTATTCGTGCTCTTGCACCCCTTGACCTCGTCCACCCTGATATGTGCGGTCCTAATGAAGGTAAAATAGAAGCCTTTTGCATACTACCTAATGGAGGCATCAGACATTTCCTCACTTGCATCGATGATCACAGCCGCAAGGTGTAGATACATTTCCTTGAGAAGAAAAGTGAGTTGAAGGATAACTTGCAAGCCTTTTTCAATATGGTTAAGTGACACAGTGGTAAGAAGGTAAAGAAACTTAGGATGGGAAATGGAGGGGAGTACAATGCATGCAGGGAGTGGCTCAAGAAACAAGGCATTGAAAACTTAAAAAACCACCCCCTACATATCCCAAAGCAACGTTGTTGCAGAGAGGATCAACTAGATCTTCCTCAGCATGACAAGGTGCATGCTCTTTGATGCCAAGCTACCTCCTCCATTCTAGGTTGAAGCTACACATAATGTTACCTATCTTGCGAATCTCAGACCTGCAGTAGCTATTGAAAGGAGAGGCAAGTAGAAGCATACGCAACAGCTAAAGAAACCGTAAGAAGCATGGCCTGGCAGGAATCCAAACTCATCCTATTTGAAGTTGTTCGGTTGGACCGGCTTTGCCAAGGTCCAGGTCAGTGAGGGCCCTGGAATGTTAGATGAGAAAGCACAAAATTGAATGTTTATTGGCTACGATACCACCCACAGAGCTTATAGAATGTGGGACCAAGGAGCCAAGAAGTTTATCTCCAACAAAGACTCATGATTCCATGAAAGGCACATGGGTAAGGAAGAGCTTCTAAAACTTCTGTACACCCCCAAACGGGGAGAGTAGCTAACCGTCCTTTAGGAGGGAGACAAAGCACCAACATATTGGCAAGTGCATGGAATGGGTATTGCAAGAGTGTGAGGAGCTGATGAAGATGACGCTGGGGAATCAGAGTCTGATCCCAAATCAGATGACCCTCCTGATCATGAAGATGATGCCTCTTCAACTACTAACAAAGGAGCATTTGTGTAGCCTTTATAATGGAAGCACCATCAAGCAAGTTTAGGAAGCAGTTCACAACTCAAAATTCCTCAATGAAATTACGGCGTAGATAAGGGTGAATGGACAAGCTTCAATTATTCATTCTTGGTTCAAGAGAAGCCGTCTGTTGCAGAGGTGCTTACTCAGCCTGACAAAGCGAAGTGGAATGAAGCATTATAGAGCAAGGTCAACTCCACTTAGAAAAATGGGGCATAGGAGATGGTGGATATACCTCTTTAGACTCACTTTGCAGGGTCCAAGTGGATGCTGAATGTAAGCGTGCACACGAATCCATGGATTTGTGAATCCGATTCACAAATCCCGCATCCGGATCTGGATTCACAAATCTGGATCCAGATCCGGGTCTTATTTGGGGATTCCCAAATCCTGTGGCAAATCCACCCGCGCGCGGGGGGGGGGGAGGTTGGTCCAGGTAGGGGTCGAATCCCCATCGGTGCGAATTTCTCCGCCGATGGGAGCGCGGCGGAAAGTGAGCTCCCAGGTTGGCAGCTCTTGGAAAGTTGGCTCCGGTCCGCGCTATCAAACTCTGTCCGTTCAGTGTGCCACGTGTCATGGTGTCACAGCCTCCCATGGCTATGACACCACCTCACAAGCCAGGATTGGCCATATGTAGATCGCTGTTTGATGTTTGAAATTTGAGCCAACCACGTGGCAACGTGAATTGCCCTAGTAGTAGGTTAAGTTTCTGCATGCGTCCAGCACGTCCAGGATTTCCACGGAGTCCAACGGTTTGAGTTTCGGAATCTGTGAACGGAACAAGCCACAGAAACCAAGGCGCCTTGGTTCCCGAGCCGCCTACATTTTTTACGGAAACCTGGGCGGCCTGGGAAACTCATCGCCCAACACCCTCCCCCCCCCCCCCCCCCCCCCCCCCCCCCCTGTGTTGTCGACTCTTACACCCCAATGCCCTCGTCATTGATGTTGTAGCAAGTCAAAAAGTCCGCCCGTCAATGTCGTGTATGTG
>SZWC01007303.1:12170-23610 GCA_023375785.1 Penium margaritaceum | reverse complement strand
TTCTGTTTAAGTTTCTCTCTAAGTATCTCTAGTTCTCTCTCTTCTCTCTCTCTCTCTCTCTCTCTCTCTCTCTCTCTCTCCCTCTCTCTCCCCCCTCTTTCCCTACTTATCCCTCTCTCTCTCTCTCTAACTCTCTCTCTATCCCTCCCTCCCTCCCTCACTCAATCTTCATCCATCCTTCTTGATCTATCTCACCCTCTCTTTCCTCTCCCTTCTCTATTCCTCCACTCCCCCCCTTAACCACCCCATCACACACGCTCTGCATGGATGCACACACATGCTTACAGAGACAAATCTCAGTATGCAATGCATGCAGGCATGCATGGATTCAGTTATGCACACAAAAATGCATGCGTGCACACGTGTGGGCTTTCCACGCCCACACATGCACAAACACTGTAAGAAGCAACAAGCAGGAAAGGTGCTCCACGACTTGTTTTAAGTCTGCAAGAACGGTGAAAATGGTTAAAAAAGTGCATGGTGAGAGTGCCTGAAGCTTGCAATTATAGAATTCCAAAAAACATGAGAGCATGGATGACAGGATGGCATGTTCTGCTGGTTTGCGTTGCTTAGGTTAGTTTGCTCTCTTGACCAATGGCGATAGGGTTCTCTGGATTTTTCGTCAGTATGTTGGTAGTTGAACATGCAAATCAGTTGAAACTGAGAAAAAGGTTTTGTTGTCACTGAAGAGGATATTCCAGGGAGCACTTGCAAACCATTTTTAGTTGTGAACACGTTATGTGGCCCATGCGTTGGAATTCAAATGGTCACACCAGAATCATGCAGAAACGGGTATTCTTCAAGAACATGCAGTCCATACTTGTGGTGGGGAATAGGTACCATCAAACTCAATGTTTTTGAGAATGCATGTTTGCAAGTCGTCTAAAATACTTCAGGACCAGTGATGGGAAGAGGTGTGCCCTTATTGTTTTAGGGTTTTTTTATGTGTACAGGGCCTTAGGCACCAAATTTCAGACGCTTAAACCTGAACGCCTTACTTGTTGTCCTCCCCAATGTTTAGAGAACAGTGTCATGTTCAGCTTTTCAGGCTGGACGCAATGGTATGATTCTCCATGCTTTTTTTTTCTTCTTTTTTTTCTTTGAATGTGCTCTCTTGAGATGTACATATCTTTTGCAACATGGAAAGATTGACAGTGCACTTGAATCTCTATGTCGTTGCATTGTGTCCAGTCCAATGTGTCCGTTCACCCTTCATCCGTCAAGAGAGACTGTGCTCAGCCGTGGACACCACTGTTGCATGACTGGTTGCGGCACCATAGGAACAAATAGCACAGTGTGCAATTCCCAACTCAATCCATCCATGCAGATTTGCAAAAGGTTTTGCGAAAAAAATCCGGCTCTTCATGAAAAATCAGCATGCCTCTTTGTCCAACCTGCAAAGGCCTGCCTCTTGTCGTCAAAGCCGTCACCTTGACCAGCACTTCTATTCCCGTCATGACCCCCAACAGCCCCTTATGCGTGAGGTGGTGGACGTGGAAGTAGCAAGAAGGGCGCCAAGAAGGGTGCGTGCCACAACCGCAGCAAGGGGGGCAGGTAGGCCCGTGAGTGCAAGAAAGAGGCAAACGCCAGTGGCAAGGATTCCAAAGGCAAAAAGGCGCTACTCTATAGCACTCAAAACCACTACCTCAAGAAGGTCAACCAGTGATGCCTCGACTCTCGAGCGGAGGAGCACACCCAGCTCAAGAAGGTCTGGTTCATCAACTACACCAAGTCTAGCAAGTCCATGGTAGTCGCAAAGGACAAGATCCAATTGACGGCTGGCCAAAGAGTTGTGGACGTGGAGGTGGTGGTTTGTGGAAAGCGGGTGCAGCGCATCAAGGACATGCAGCACGTACCATGCTTGGCTTGCATCCTAAGTGCCAACCGCGTGAAAAACAAGGTGCTCTTCAGGAGAAAGGGGACAATTGTGTACAAGGATGATGGTAGCAAGAATCTGCTAGAGGCAAACTGCAAGGGAGACCTCCACATTGTGGAAACCAAGGTGATCACCACGATGAAAGAATCAGAGGAATTCAAGGAATGCACTGTCAACCTGGCCAAAGGAGGGGGATTTGATGTGGAGCTCTAGCACTGACGACTTAGGCATTTCTTATCCGTAGTTGTGAAGGAGACTGAAAAGAGTGAACTGGTATGTAGCCTTCAACATGTGAGCCTTGTGTTTTGGACAAGGCACTGCGCGAACTGTTTAATGAGAATGTGAATCACACCTCGGACTTGCTAGAGATTGTGCACAAGGATGTGTACAGACCATTCAAAACAGCATCAAAGAGTGGCATGTTTTAATTCATCACATTTATAGATCGCTATAGCAACAAATTCTGTACGTGTACTTCATGAAGCGAAGAGGCAAGTTCCTGGACTAGCTAAAAGAGCATCTTGCCACGGTGGAGAGGCAAATTGGCAAGAAGGCCAGAGTGCTAAGCAGCAACAACGGCACAGAGTACGTGGGTTGTAGCGGGTGGGTGAAGAAGCAGGTCATAAATTGGGAACAAACAACACCGTGTTTACCTTAGTCGAATGGCATGGCAGAGTTGGCAAACTAGATGACGCTAAAACATGGAATGGACCGTGTTGATGGATGAAGAATTGCCGCAAAGGTCCTCGACAAAGGTTGTACATTCCTCATGATACACCTTCAACCTCACCTTGAGAGCAGTGCTGAAGTGGAAGAGCAGCTGAAACATGCCACAGGAGGTTTGGAGCGGGCAAAAGCCAAGCGTGGCACACCTCAATGTGTTCGGGTACAAGGCGCACAATATGGTACATGCTGCGTAATGGCACGACTACAAGCTAGAGCTACAGGTAGAGTCATATCTCTTCCTTAACTATGAGAGTGTGCACAAGGCGTACCGGCTCTACGACATGCGCGAGGAGGTCATCCATGTCAACCGGCCTGAGGCAACGGACTAGAAAACAAGGCGGACACAATGACACTCGCCCTCCGCTCCTAGTATTTCCACTAGGAGATATTACCCTCAAAATCACAGTTCCAGACTGAGCACTTCATAGGAATCACTTCCTTGCACTATGTCCTGAGCAACTGGACACTTTCGTGCGAGGAGCTAACTCCTGAAGCTCAGACCAACCTATGCGTCTTTAGTTTCTGCCTCTCGTGGACAACTCTGTTAGGTTTCTCAAAGGGAAGAATTGTAATCAACCATAGGCAGCTTTCAAGTACTCATAGTCCTAGAGGCAGCCTCAAGCCTAGGCACGCAGTGGCTCCTTGGATGAGCCAATTCGGGGGCACTCTAGATTGCATCATCCCTCTTGCCTACATGGCGCTCTCTATGACCGCCAAGTGGCACCAGCCACCAGGAAGCACCTTGGAATGTTCTGAGATGTCTCTCAGAACCTTCCTGTCCCCCTTTTTGTCACAAACGTGATAAGTCACTGTGGCGGAATTTGACCCAGTGACCTCTTGCTTCAGAGACCAGCACATTGTCTAAGCCATAAGGAGTTGTCCTAGGTAGTTTTTGCTTGCTATACTATCCAGTTTAGACCAAGGGGACTTGCTTTAAAGGAGTAGTGCATGCCTTCTCTATCTGGATCAGACTTAAGAGACTTACTCTAGAGGGGCACTACATGCTTAGTCCGTCCTATGCCTATCAAAACTTCAGATATGGAAAAGTTGCATATCAGATTCTTAAACTCTCCCTTGCACCTTTGTCCATTTTCTGTGAGATATCTTTTCTCTGTAGCGGTCTTGGTTTTAGTCTTTGTCTGCTGCGTTGAAGATACTGACCCCTCGGGTACCTACAGAATGCAGTTCGCTATCAAGCGCCTTCGTTGTACAATCTACAAGAATCTTAATGGTCTCCATGTATTCTAGGTCCACAATGTCCTTTGCAACCAGGTTGCGTGAGTAGTGGTACCTGGTCTCAATGTGCTTGGTCCGCAAGAAGATGATGTCATCCTGTGCCATTTGCATGGCACTCTTGTTGTCGATCTGGACCACCGTTGCTGCTATCAGTGGCACTTTTATCTTGGCAAGCAGGCTGTGTAACCACTGTGTTTCCTTGTATGCTTCAGACAGAGCGATGTACTCTACCTCAGCGGTAGATAGGGAGACACCGTTCTGCTTTATGCTTGCCCACGAGATTGCACCACCATTAAAGAGGCACAAAAAGCTCGAGGTGCACATTCTGTCATCGATCCTTCCTCCTCAGTAAGCGTGTGTGTAGCATACGAGGCGTAGCGGGTCAGATCCTTCTAGGCCTCCAAACAAGATTCATATGTGTAATGTCTTTTGTAGATAGTGCATAACACGCTTCATAGCTTGCCAGTGCTGTGGCCCAAGATCGGCCACAAACCTGCTGACCTGTCCCACAGCATAGCAAATTTCAAGGCATACTCCTATTATGGCATACATGAGGTTACCAATAGCAGACGGGTAGGGAATGTTCTCCATCTCACGCTTTTTTGCATCCGTGCTGGGGCTCATGGAGGAGGAAAGCATGTAGTCTATTGTCATGGGTGTGCAGATGGGCTTGCAGTCCTCCATATTGTAGCACTTGAGGATCTCCATGATGTACTTGTTAAAATCGTATGTTCCTTGTCCAGTGCCTAGCTGGCTAGCTACACATACAGACAAGGCATGCACTGCTCTATGGAGTATGTCCCCTTGGTCTGTTCTGAGATGGGCCAGGAATGCATTGTCCATAATGGGTATGTCCCCTGTGGCTCATCATAGGAACCATACTTTTTTGGCTTGGTTGAATAGGCACCGGATTCTCAAACGAGAGGTCGCGGGTTCAAACCCCGCGACGGCCGCAATTTTCATTGTGGCCAAAACTAGGACAGGAAGCTTCTAGGAAGCTTACTAGAGCCTGCTTTGAGGATGACACTTGGCGGTCTAAGGATACGCCAAGTAGGACTGTAGGTTGAGGTTGGCTCCAGTGGAGCAACTACAAACAGAAGCTTTAGAAAATCTCTGCAAGTATAAAAGCCTGTACCTTGCATGCATCCATTCATAGTTCTTGCCTTTGAGACTCCTCACAGAGTGTGTAACCAAAGGTAGACACTAAAGACCAACATACAGACTTCGTGAGGTTGCAAACCAAACAAACCAAAAGTGTGGATCCCTTGTTCGAGGGTGATGTGTTATGTTGGTTGCAATACCAAGAGCAGTTGGCGGCCTCACATGTCGGGACCCGTTTTCTAGACCGTTGCTATCCGGCGCATTAACAAAGGGTTACGGGCCCACACTTCTGGTTGTAAGGCACGCTTCCAAGACCGGCTAGCGCGTGGTCTTGCAGGGCGCACAGGTACAACCAATGTTGACGTCGATCCTCGATCTAGGCCCTTGGGATCGAATCGACCTGGTCGATCCAGGTCGCGGATCGATCGATCCGGATCTGGTCGATCCCCTGAAGCTGTACTGCGCTCTTTGACACGGACGTCCAGATCCGTTTTTTTTTCCCCACTTTCTGAGGCTCCGTGAACCAGCGACGGTTTGCCGGCAAGCGAGGACCCTCCTTTTTCTTTTTCTTTTCCTTCCGTTAACTGAAGAGGACAACCGCCTCAGCTGTCGCAAAACAGTAGTGACGCCTGAGGCATCGCAACCCAGGTGATTGAGGGGATCGGCCTCTTGCCACCCTCAATCACGTCAAGCGAGAGTGTTGCTAGAGGGGCAGAGGGGGTGCGGGGGGGGGAGGGGTATAGCCACTAGACGGCCGTCCACTACCAATCGCCCTCCCGTAGTCGTCCGCTGCGGTGCGCAACAAGGCTTCCGCGAATGGCAGCCCTGCAGTTTGCAGCAGACCGCCCTTGTTTTTTTCCTGGCTAGGTTCCCAACAACACCCTAACAAGGAAAGCACTCGAACCCGGGTGGAAAGAGCCATGATTGAACAAAAAAAAGAGTGAGGACTGATGACCTCCAGGAAGTATGATTAATGTTAAAAAATTGAAGATTTCGAGCTTGAATTTTTCTCCCCCCTTCCCCCCCCCCACCCGTCATATGTCGATCCTGTCAATCCTCTCCCAGACCCGTGCTGGTCGATCTCCATCCTGTCGATCTCGATCTCAATCCCGATCCTGACAAGTCATCACTGGGTACAATAGGTACACGACCATCGGACGGCTCCATCTGCTCCATCGGCTTCTCCAGGTAGGGTGCGCGCACGTGGCGGACTAGGGGACAAGGAACAGCTCTGTCCATGTTGGACAAGACCCTTGAGCCCCAACGGGATTAAGCTCTGCCCCTTTTTAGAAGGTGGTATGACCCCGAGTCCATTCTCTCACGACGGCACCATCGCCTTAGGCGATCATCGGCGGGAGGGGTATGCAACGGAACCAACAGCACCTTTGACAACGGTCGTAGTCAGCAGCCTCATGAGTCTCATTGACCTTAACGCAGCAGAGTAGCAGCGAAGCAGAGAAGACAAGCAACCGCCAAAAATGGCGGATCCGACTCAAGCCCGCCTTGAGGCGGGTATGTCCAAATTCACAGGGACTGGTTTTCCCTTGTGGAAATGGCAGTTTGAGATTGTCATGAACGTGCGTGGCTACCTCGACATCCAAAAAGGGATCAAGAAAGCACCCGCCGATGCGACCGTGACGATGCATGCGGCTGACCTTGCAGCATGGATGATAAAGAACAACATGGCTATCGCCATTCTTGTGACGTCCATCAACGAGACTCAACACTCCCACATCACAGGATGCACGTTGGCTGCCGAGGCCTATGCAAAAGTCGCATGCGTGCATCAATCGAACGCCTTAGCAAACTGACTCTTCATCTTCCAACGGTTGATGTCGATGAGGGTGAGCGAAGGAGAATCGATACCCGCATTATTGTAATCGATCGACAACATGCTACAAGAGGTCCAGCAAATGGAATGGAATCCCGAATCCAACATGCGTGCCATGATCCTTCTAATGGCACTGCCGAAGGGTTCTTGATCACCGTATTTGGCCGTTGGAAGGAGGTAGATCTGACGTACGAGGCTGTCGCCGAACACGTCCGCAACGAGTCCATGCAACGCAGTGGTAGTGAGGCAAACATCTCAACCTATGCCTCTCGCTTTGGTGGACAAGGTGCAAGCTCTCACTCCAGTGAATGCAATAGCGGAAGCGGTGGCGGTGGAGGGAAAGGCAATGGTGGCGGGAAGAGTTCCAAGAAGCTCGGCAACTATCACAACTGTGGCAAGGCTGGGCACTGGGCTAGGGACTGCCGTAGTCCTAAGAAAGAAGGTGGGAACAATGCTCGAAAGGAGAAGAAGGAGCTCACCAACATGATGGCTAGGGGGCTGCCCATGAAGGGCGCAGCGATCCTGAGGCCCGGGGCATTTGCCCTTAACTCGGGCACCAGCCACTACTCATCAAAAGAGAAGGGTGGATTTGTCTCCATGGCCGAATCTGTCATGCGCATCAAGTGTGCAAACGGCGACGTCGTCCAAGCCATGGGCGAAGGGGACAAGGTGATCACGTTCAACGTGAATGGTGCAGAGAAGGCGGTCAACCTTCAAAAGGTGGTGTACATGCCCTCCTTCGCACCCAACTTGCTGTCCGTGTCACAAATCACTGACAACATGACAATTGTGTTCACCAACAAAGAAGCGGTGGCCCTAAAAAACGAGGACATCCAGATTTTGTACACCAAAAATGATCTCATGCTTCAAGTTCCAAGAGTCGATGGCCTCTACGTGCTTCAAACCAAAGTCACCAAGGCATCGGATGAGGGACTCGCATGTGCCACCAAGACAGTGGCACCAGAGCCAAAGGATGCACTACCGGCGACCGCTGCGGCCGCCACATCAACCAACGACAGTGATGCCAAGCTGTGGCACCGACGATTTGGCCACGTGGCCAACAGCACGCTGCAAAAGATGTAGAAGCAAGAGGTAGTCCGCGGAATGGAAGGGTGCACAATGAAGTATGGCAAAGGGTGTAGATTGTATGAACCATGTCTCCAAGCGAAGGCAAAGGAGAAGCCGTTTGGGAGGGGAGGTCAACGAGCAGAGCATGTCTTGGAGCTGATACGCAGTGATGTGTGTGGACCCTTCCGCACACCGTCTAACAGAGGAAGCAAGTATTTCCTGACCTTTATTGATGACCACAACCGCAAGTTGTGGATCTACTTCCTCAAAACAAAGGGAGAGGTCAAGGAAAAACTCCTCGAGTTCGTCGCCATGGTGGAGCGGCAATCATCCAAGAAAGTAAAGACGCTCTGAAGTGACAACGGGGGTGAATACGAGGCATGCAAGCCTTGGCTCAAGCATCATGGCATCCGCCACGAGCAAACCACCCCTTAACACCCTCAAAGCAACGGTGTTGCCGAGCGGATGAACCAGACCCTACTCGGCATGGTGCGAAGCATGCTCTTTGACGCCAAGCTCCACCTCTCTTTTGGGCTGAAGCAGCAACAACGGCTTGCTACCTCTTGAACCCTCACACCAGTGACCGCCTTGCGGAAGCATGGAAAGGAGTAGGATAAGCAGCTGAAGACCGCAGAGGAAGCATGGCCAGGAAAGAAACCCAACGCATCTCATCTGAAGGTGTTCGGTTCAACTACATGGGTGAAGATCCAGTCGGGAGAAGGTGGAGGCAAGCTCGACGCACGCTCCAAGAAGTGCATCATGGTTGGATACGACACGTCACACAAAGCCTATAGGCTTTGGGACCAGGCAGTCGGAAAGCTCGTGAGGAGCCACGACGTTGTGTTTGACGAACGTACCCTTGGAAAGGGAGAGCTGCTAGACCTGATCCTTGCTCCCAAAGCGGGAGAGTGGATAGTGTTGCTTGAGTCTGGAGACAAAGCACCCGACAACTGGCTCGCTTCGTGAGCAGGTGGTGGGAATGGGAGAGTAGCTACACAGGATGATGCAACATCTGACGTGGACACGGATACCGAGGCGTCTGTGGCTTCCGAGTCTGACTTGGAGTCTGACGACTCTTCTGATGACAACGACGACGACGACGACAACAAACCACCACCTGTGGAAGCACCAGCACCAAAGCAAGAAACCGCACCACTACCCCGGTGCAGTTTGCGACCAAAGAGAGCACCTTTGCGATATGAGGATGATTGGACAGGCTTTAGCTGGTCGTGCATGGCTAAGGGAGAGCCATCCACAGTGGCGGAGGCTATGAATGGCCCAGATGCTGCCAAGTGGAAGGAGGCAGTGGACAGCGAGCTCGCGTCCATTGACGAGAACAACACGTGGGTGCTGGTGGATAGACCTGAAAAGGCCCACGTGGTGGGATCCAGGTGGGTCCTCTGAGTGAAGAAAAAGCAAGACGGCAGCATTGACAAGTTCAAGGCAAGGGTAGTGGCTAAGGGGTTCTCTCAACGCCCAGGCTTCGAGTACGATGAGACGCTCACGCCCGTCGTGACCTTTGCCTCCATCCCCTCTCTCCTTGGAATTGCAGCCGCGAAGAACCTGGAGTTACACCCGATGGATGTCAAGACAGCTTTTCTTTATGGGAAGCTTGACAAGGAAGTGCTGATGGAGGTGCCCGAAGGATTCAAATCTCCCAAGGGCAAGGTGTGCAAGTTGGTGAAAGCGCTCTACGGGCTGAAACACGTCCCAAGGATGTGGTACAAAGAGATGGACGGTTTCATGACTGGCCTCTCCTTCGTGCATTGCCAGAATGACCCGAGCATGTACGTGCACGATGATGGGAGAGGGCTTGCGTTGTACGTGGATGATCTCATCATCTGCTCGTCTTCGGTCGAGCTGATAGATGAGCTGAAGTCTGACCTCAACAAAAGATTCAAGATGAAGGACATGGGTCCTCTTGATTACTACCTCGGGATTGCCATCCACCGCAGTCGAGTAGCAGGCACCATCAAACTTAACCAAACCAAATACATTGGTGAGGTACTGAAGCGCTACCACATGGAAGACTGCAAACCCGTCAACACCCTAATGACGGCCGATACGAAGCTGAAGGCCTCCATGTCGCCAAGCAACGAAGCAGAACAAAGGGAGATGCAAGACATCCCCTACCAGTCCGATGTGGGTAGCATCATGTACGCCATGGTAGGAACTCGTCCTGACATCTGCTATGCGGTGGGACAAGTGAGCAGATTCGTGGCCAACCCAGGGCCACAACATTGGGAGGTAGTAAAGCGCATCTTGCGCTACCTACAAAAGACACGTCACATGGGCCTCATCCTTGGACGCCAAGAAGGTACGGACCCCCTTCGCTTGAAGTGCTACACCGACGCTGACTGGGGAGGAAATCTTGACGACCGAAAATCTACCTCTGGATACGTGTGCATCTTGAATGGCGCTGCCATCTCATGGGCCAGCAAGAAGCAGGATTGTGTTTCTCTGTCCACAGCAAAGGCAGAGTACATTGCTCTATCTGAGTTGTGCAAGGAGAATCCGTGGCTGCACAGTCTGCTTGGAAAAATGACAGTGCCACTGAAGGACGCCACGGTCGTACACGTGGACAACATGAGCGCCATCTTGATGGCTGAAGACGAGATCATCTCCCGGCGAACGAAGCACATCGACATACGTTACCACTACTCACGTGACCTGGTCATGAAGAACGTGGTGGACTTGCAGCGCTGTGGAACCAAGAGCATGCTTGCTGACTGCATGACCAAGCTGCTGGAGAGCGACATGCACTATGCAGGCATTTGTGGATTCGGCATGAGGAGTGCGACAGAGGAAGTGTGTGCCCCAAGGAATTGATGGAGCCCAATGAGCGACAGATGGACAGAGGTGCAAGGGAGAGATTTGTTAAAACAGTATGCACCTTGTCCACTGCCTAGCTGGCTAGCTACACATACAGACAAGGCATGTTCTACTCTATGGAGTATGTCCCCTTGGTCTGTTTTCAGATGGACTTGGAATGCACTGCCCATAATGGGTATGTCCCATGTGGCTTATCATAGGAACCATACTTTTTTGGCTTGGTTGAATAGGAACCGGAGTCTCAAACAAGAGGTCGCGGGTTCAAACCCCGCGACGGCCGCAATTTTCATTGTGGCCAAAACTTGGACAGGAAGCTTCTAGGAAGCTTACTAGAGTCTGCTTTGAGGATGACACTTGGCGGTCTAAGGATGCGCCAAGTAGGAGTGTAGGTTGAGGTTGGCTCCAGTGGATCCACTACAAGCAGAAGCTTTAGCAAAGCTCTGCAAGTATAAAAGCATGTACCTTGCATGCATCCATTTATAGTTCTTGCCTTCAAGACTCCTCACAGAGTGTCCAACCAAAGGTAGACACTAAAGACCAACATGCGGACTTTGTGAGGTTGCAAACCAAACGAATCTAAAGTGTGGATCCCTCGTTCGAGGGTGATATGTTATCTTGGTTGCAACACCAAGAGTGGTTGGCGGCCACCCATGTCGGGACCCGTTTTCTAGACCATTGCTATCCGGCGCATTGACAGTACTTGGTCTGGTTCACTTCGATGGTACCTGCTACTCGATTACATTGGTTAGCTATCTCGAGGTAGAAATTGA
>SZWC01007303.1:0-11058 GCA_023375785.1 Penium margaritaceum | reverse complement strand
AGGTTGCAAACCAAACGAATCTAAAGTGTGGATCCCTCGTTCGAGGGTGATATGTTATCTTGGTTGCAACACCAAGAGTGGTTGGCGGCCACCCATGTCGGGACCCGTTTTCTAGACCATTGCTATCCGGCGCATTGACAGTACTTGGTCTGGTTCACTTCGATGGTACCTGCTACTCGATTACATTGGTTAGCTATCTCGAGGTAGAAATTGCGAGGACCTATGTCCTTCATCTTCAACCTACTACTGAGGTTTGTCTTCAGCTTGTTTAACAGCTCGATAGACGACGAGCAGATGATGAGCTCATCCACGTACAGTGCAACCAGCATCAAGCCTCGCTAATCATCCTGCACGTAGACACTAGGGTCGTTCTCAGAGTGTGTGAAGGTGAGGCCGGCCATGAAGCCGTCCATCTCCTTGTTCTGCATGCTTGGGGCTTGTTGCAGCATGTAGAGCACTTTGACGAGTTTACATACCTTACACTCTGGAGCCTTCACTCCCTCACGCACTTCCATCAGCACCTCTTTGTCAAGCTTCCCGTAGAAGAAAGCTATCTCGACATCCATCTGATGGACCTTCACATCTTTTGCAACAGCAATGCCCAACATGGATCTTATGGAGGCAAAGGTGACAACGGACGTGAAGGTCTTCTCATACTCTGAGTCTGCACGCTGGGAGAACCCCTTTGCCACAACTTTTGCCTTCTACTTGTCAATAGCACCATCCAACTTGAACTTCTTCCGGAGTACCCACTTCGACCCCACCACATGAGCGTTTGGGGACCTGTCCACCAAAACCCATGTTCCGTTCTCTTACATGGACGCGAGTTCACTCACCACTGCCTCCTTCCACTTGGTTGCATCTGGTTTGTCCATTGCCTCCGCTGCAGTCACAGAATCTCTATGAGCCAAGCCTGACCAGCTAAGTCTGGTCCATTTGACAGTTTCAACATTGTTTTAAGGTGGAGGTTTCTTCTAGCGCGTGCTGCGCCAAAGTGTGGCTGGTGGTGCCTCGAGGCTGAGCTGTTTCTATTGCTCTTGATTGATCAGATTTTGCGGTGCCGATGTTCCGTTGTTTGAGGAAGAGCCACTAGCCTCAGAGTTGGACTGAAAGACCTCAGGCAACTCACAGTCACTGTCAGAGGCTGTCGCTATGTCATCCTACAAAGCCACTCTCTTTGGTGCACCATCATCCTCCTCTATTGGCACTATCTGCCAGTTCTCAGGTGCCTCATCACCTCATTTGAGCAACACCACCCACTCTCCTGGTTTGAGAGCATGGATAGGATCCAGCTGCTCTCCCTTGCCGTGCGTCTTCTTATCAGGCTCAACGTCTCGGCTCCTGATGCACTTTCTAGCTGCTTGGTTTCACAGTCTGTATGCCTTGTGTGCAATGTTATAGCCGATCATTACACGCTTGCGAGCGTGTGCATCCAGCTTTCCATTTCCTTCTCCTACTTGGATCTTGGCCCAGGCAGTCCAGCCAAAGACCCTCAAGTGTGAGGAGTCTGGCTTCTTCCCGGACCAAGACTACTACGACATCCTCAGCTGCTTCTCTCGCTACTTCTTGGTGCATCTGCCAAGTGCGGCTTTTGGAGTGAGATTTGTAAGGTAACAAGTAGTTCTTGCAGCTTCAACTCAACAGCGAGGTGGGAGTTTTGCATAAAAGAGCATGCTTTGTGTCATGCCTAGGATAATCTGGTTCATGCGCTCGGCAATGCCACTGCTCTGGGGGATGTAAGGCGTGGTGTTCTGGTGGTTGATGCTGTGCTGGCTCAACTAGCTCTTCCACACCTCATACTCACCACTGTTGTCTGTGTGCAATGCCTTGACCTTTTGTTTTGTCTGTCACTCTACAATAGCGACAAAATCTTGCAGCTTCTCCTCAACCTTTCCCTTTGCCTTGAGGAAGTAGATCCACATCTTGTAACAAGGGTCATTGATGAAGGTCGGGAAATAATTCCTACCATCGTTCAAAGGAGGGCGAAAGAGTCCGCACACATAAGAGTAAATCATGTCCAAGATTTCTCCTACACATTGCCTATCATGCTCAAAGGGCATTCTTTTTGCCTTACCTTGGAGGCATCACTCACATAGCTTCTTGCACTTTCCCTCATCCTTAGCCCTGTATCACTCCATCCCATGAACCACTTTGTGCTGTTGCGTATCTTGTAGCGTGCTGTCAGCCACATGGCCAAAGCGCTTGTGCTACAGCTTAGCATCTCTGTCTTTGATGGAGATCGCTGCCATGGTGACGGCTTTTGGTGTAATATCATTCTTTACAGACTTGGACACTCCATGCACCACATACCTCTCATCTCTGCATTTGAAGGGCTTGGTCTAGAGCACATAGAGCCCATCAACTCTAAGGACCTCTTGAACAAGATTCTCTTTGGGATAGGAGATCTTGATGTCCTTGTTCTTGACAATCATGCCATCTCCCTCCGTGAAGACAACCATCATGTCGTGGTCCATGACTTTGGACACCGAAAAAAGGGCAAAGGAATTTGGTGTCCCCAATAGAGATAGATCCATCTTTCTCCCTTGAAGAGAAGTGGTTTGTCCTAGAGTCAAGCCCGGAACCTCCACGCTTTAGTAGTGTCGTTACCTTGGTTATGGACACACTCTCAGCCATCACGTTTGTCAAAGTCTTTCTTGCCCTTTCCTTTACCCTCGCTAGTGCCACCATTCCCTCTGTATTTCTTCTTGAGATCCCTGCGCTCCCGTGCCCAGTGTCCAGGCTTGCCACAGGTATGGCACTTCCTAGTACGCTTTGAACCCTTTCCACCGCCACCATTACATGTTCCTCCACCGCCACTATTTTTGTTGCCACTCTAACCGGAAGATGAGTTGTTTCCACAACCACCATAATGTGTAGTAAAGGCCAACATGTTGGCCTCACTACGACTATGACTCATGACCTCGTTGCACAGGTACTCGGAAATTGCATCATCTGTCAGCTTCTCCTCCTGCCAACCGCCCAGCACGATGATCAGAGGACCCCAGCTTTTGGGTAGCGCCATGAGGAGGATCATGGCTTGCACGTTGGTTTCTATTTCTCGGTTCATCTGGGTCACTTATCATAGCAATCCTTCAAACCCCACTAGGAATTCCAAAATTGACTCTCCCTCGCTCACTCTCATCCCAATCAATTTTTTCAGAATGAAAAAGCAATTAGCAATAGCCATTGATTGGTGCACACGTACAAGCTTTTCATAAGCCTTGGATGCATTTGTAATGCCATGGAGATGGGCATGTTGTGACTCATGCACTGATGTGAAAAGGATCGCAAGCGCCATGTCGTTTTTGGCACTCCATTGTTTATACCCAGGGTCATCCTTTGGTGGGTCGACTTCTTCTCCAAGGAACACTTTTAGGTAGCTCCACACTCGCATGACGATCTCAAACTGCCATTTCCAGAACTAAAAGCCCACCCCTTTAAACTTTGACATGCCTAAAGGATATGAGAGTGCCAGAAAGTGACAAAAATAGGTTGCTCGATAAAAATCATCTGGCATCACAGTTGCATAGAGGATGTTTTATAGGTTCCAACGCACTTTACGGAACTTGATACGGAGTCCGTTTGAGTGAGATATGGATTTCCAAAGTTTGGAGATCATGGGTCGGGTTCAAGTGACGACCTGAGCACTTTGAGCTCAAAAGGCGGCAGGATTATCGGCCAAGACGGCTGAGAGCGGCCTTCAAGGAGAAAAGGCGGCTGGAGGACCTCCAAGAGACTTCAAAGAAGGTGCAGACCACGATTTTNAATTCTCTTGTGTGACAAGGTGACTACCGCTCATCCTGCTAGGCCAGGAGAGTGTGCTAGAGGGTAGACTTTGACAGAGTGTATCTCAGTGCTCCCTAGGCCAAATGAGGCATGTAAAGGCTTGTTAGAAAGCTGTGACAATGTACTTTTTTAAATCAAGAGTTGATTCAGACATTCGTGTTTTCTGTAGACCTAAACTTCCTTCCGTGTTTTGTCTCTGCAACCAGCAACTCCCTCTCACAAACAGTTGGTCCTGCCTAGGCGGCTCTTAGTGAGCCTGATAACCTCCAAGTTTCCATCAGTGGTATCAGAGCTAGAACAAGGCTTTGTCTCATCCTTGAGGCATTCCTTGCACCCTGTTGTGTGAGAGAGCCGTTTGTGGGCTGAACGTTGCACTACCATGGTGACATCCGCTTCCGTGGTGGCCGGCGTCAACATCGCCAAGTTCGAAGGCAAGAACTTCTTCAACTGGAGCAACAACATGAAGATGGTGCTGATGCAGAAGGGTCTCTGGAGCCAGGTGGATGAGAAGGAGAAGGAACCAGAAGAAAGCTCCCTATCCCCTGTCGACGCCCGTACCTACCGCGAGAAGCGTGATCGCGCCCTCGCAACCATCTACCTCCACCTCGCCGAACGGCAACAACTCCTCGTCCGTGGCATCCTCACGCCAAAGAAGGTTTGGAAAAAGCTTTAGTCCACTTATGCTTCCAAATCAATATTCATGAACATGCAGTTGCGTCGTCGCTTTCATACTGTGAAGATGGATGAATCCGAATCCATGATTGACGACATCAACATTGTGAAGTCTCTCTCTGACGAGCTCGCTGCGATTGAGGACTCTGTCAAGGAACGTGTGCTCATGCTAACCATCCTCTCTGGCCTTCCTAGCAGCTTCACTCCCCTCATTGTTGCCCTCGACCAGCGTGGCGACAAGCTCTCCCTCAATGATGTGGAGCAGAGCCTGCTGTTTGAGGATGAGCGGCGCAAGGGAGAGGAGGGCGGAAGTGGACTAGACGTCGCTCTCATCACCAACTTTGGTCATGGGGGCGGTGCTACATCAACCAGGAGCAACGGCGGAGGAGGGAAGAAGAAGGGGAAGTTACACTACTGCAAGAAGCTAGGCCATTGGGCGCGCGAATGCCGGAAGATGAAGGCGAGCCTTGCGGCTGGAGTGGGAGCGGGAAAATTGTCCGACGCTTTTGCAAACGCCGCACATTGGGAGAGTGCATTTGTGACAACCATCCGGGTCCTGCACGTCTCCAACAACACCGCCCTGTTCTGGATCATCGACTCGGGAGCCACGCGACACATGACATGTCGCCGGGAGTGGTTCGTTGTCTACACCGTCATTGAGCCTCGTCGGGTGTACATGGGGGACAACCATGTACAAATGGCGGTTGGGGAGGGTGAGATTGTATTTTGTGCTTCCGTTGAGGGTAAGCACGTGGAACGTCGTGTGAAGGGGGGTGCTCCATGTTTCGAGGCTGGCAGCTAACCTCCTCTTTGTCTTATCTCTTATCTCTGAAGCCATGCAGGTTTGCTTTGAGAATGGTGGTTGCACCATCTCTGCACTTGCAAACCGTGTGCTTGCAAAATCGAACAAGGAGGATGGTTTTTACCGCCTCTACGTGGCGTCGGAGAAGGAAGCCGACTCAGCGTTGGCGGCAAGAGTGGGAAAATACGACGTCGGCCTGTGGCACCGCCGCCTCGGTCACCTCGGCTATGGCGCCATCATCTCCATGCAGCAGATGGTCCGCGGCTTGGAGCTTATGGGGGTGAAGCAGCCTAGTGCATCGGCTTGTGAGAGCTGCATTGAAGAGAAGCAAGCCCGCGCTCCTTTCATTGGGGAGGGGAAGGGGGCGGCTGAGCTTCTCTCACTCGTTCACTCTGATTTGTGCGGTCCCATGCCATCACAATCCTTGTCCAACAAGTTGTAATTTGTCGCGTACATTGATGACAAGTTGAGGAAGACGTGGGTGTCATTCCTAGCTAGAAAGGATGAGTGCTTTGATGCTTTCAAGGTGTGGATTCCTGCTGCACAGAATGAGATTGGCAGGTGGTTGAAGGTGTTTCGCACCGATGGTGGAGAGGAGTACCTCTCCAACAACTTTCGCACCTTCCTCAAGCGTCGCGGGATCAAGCACGAGGTCGTCCCACCTGGAACACAGCAGCTCAATGGCGTAGTTGAACGCGCGAACCGCACGCTCATGGAGCGTATTCGCAGCATGCTCCAAGACGCGGGGCTCCCGCCAACCTTTTGGGCCGAAGCGATCAATATTGCCGTGTACCTGAAAAATCGAAGCCCTACGCACGCCGTGCCACTGATGACACCGGAGGAGGCGTGGACAGGACGCAAGCCAACAGTGACGCACCTGAAAGTCTTCGGGTGTGGTGCCTTTGTGCACGTGCCTACCGGCAGCCCTAACAAGCTGGACGCAAAGTCGGTGAAGGTCGCCTTCGTCGGCTACGACACCATGGGATATCGCCTCTACAACCTCCCCGCATGCTAAATCATCCACAGCCGTGACGTGGCCTTCCAAGAGGAAGTGAACAGCAGGACTTGGAGCCCTATGTCGGCAGTTCCGCGTACTCCCGCACTTGTACCAGAAGTGGGAGAAGTACCGGTAGCAGAAGAGGGTGGTGCGGAAGATGGCGGTGACAGCGGCAACGACAAGGAGGTGGAGGGATTTGAGAAGGAGAAGGAGCTGGCAGCAAAATCTGATGAGGAGGAGCAGCAAAGCAACGCACAGCAACTGCCACGATGGTCCGCACGCCTCAACAAAGGTGTAAAGGACAGTGGGGAGCCGCCGAGGCGATCCGAGCACCTCGCAAACAAACAGAGGCCGCTGGAGGAGCTGGTGAACATGTGCACCGTTCCACCACCAACGGAGTTGTCTGACCTCGAGCTTCTCTTCCTCACACTCACCGATGACCCAGCCACATTCGTTGAAGCCATGCACAGCACCGAGGCGGCATGTTGGCATGGCACAGAAGATGAGGAGTATGGTGCGCTCATGAAGAACGGCACCTGGACTCTCGAGGAGGCTCCACGCGGCAGCCGGGTGATCGGATACCGAGGATCTTTAGGCGCAAGCGTGGTGCGGATGGTAAGATTCTCAGGTACAAAGCACGGCTGGTTGCAATGGGGTATGCGCAGACAGAGGGTGTGGATTACAATGCGACATTTGCACCTGTCGCTAAGTTCCCATCCATCCGAGCGATCCTTGCTCTTGCTGCTGCTATGGACTCAGAGGTGCACCAAATGGATGTGACGTGTGCATTTCTAAATGGTGACCTTGAGGAGGATGTGTACATGGAGCAGCCGGAGGGGTATGTCGTGGAAGGGAAGGAAGGTTTGGTGTGCAAGCTTGTGAAGGCCGTCTATGGCCTGAAGCAAGCTCCGTGAGCATGGTACCACGAGAAACAGGCTTGTTGTGCAACGGACAATTTTTATGTCAATGGGGCATGGATAATGGAACATGAAAGCACATGCTGTGCTAAAAATTTGCATGCGTGTGCTTCACGCCACAAGTTTAAAAAAGGGATGGAGGTTTTTCAATGCACGTGCATGAACTACAAAGTGCATGCCAAAAAAATCACGTTAGCGCCCCCCTTGCCCTCTTGTTCTCCTCAGCTTTCAACTTTCAGCTCCGTTTCCAAAAATCCATGGTGCATGGTCAGACCTTCTGACCTCAACCCACTTTTGCCTTGCAGGCATCAACCACACATCATGGCTAACCAACCCCTCTTTTCCTGCTGTGTCCAGAGCAAGCGCACTCAAAGAGTACCCAATCCTCACTAAAAGTTGACCACTTCTCTCACCTTGCACCTCTGGGTAAAATGCCGGATTTACTCTTAACCCTGTTGATGCCAAATGCACCCACGTCTAGTGCTGCATGTGTGATTGGGCCAACGTTGAGAGGAAATTGAGGGTTTGAAAAAGAAATGTCTCCGGCATGTGGAGAAACGTTGCGCACCTTGACCTCTATGAGGAAAGAAAATGTTGCATCATGCGGACGTGGACTCGTTAGCTGCCCCGATAAGTCAGCAACAATTCCATTGACAGAAATTGCTAACTCCCCAGCCTCTCTAATAACACGTGGGACCCCTTGTTCTTTGGCAGTTGCTTTTAGAAGGCTTTGGTGGAATGCAGACTTCTGGTCAACAATAATGAGTCTAAGTGGCTTCAAGAGGCAATGCATCATGCAAAACTAAGAAGAAGAAGTCATGTTGGAGAGAAGGTGTGCTCGCGAAATCACTAGCACCAATCCGTGTTTTGGTTCAGCAAGTTTGTGAAGTGGCCGCTGACTATAGTGAGGGGCTCTTATCTTGCGTGCGTGGCTTTGCACCAGAAGCCAAAAAATCTTCATTTTTGTGACAGTTCATGGCAGTTACCGGTACAGAAGTCTTCGGCTGAGTGGTTGGCTTCTGCCTCTCTATGGTGCACATTCAACCATGCATTTGCTGATGGGAATCAGGCTCTCCAGCTCAGTCTTAACTCCACCACAGCAAGTTCAAGGAAACTGCCAAATTCATTCTCCGATCACCGATCCCACTTCACCATTAAAACGATTAGGTGGAAGAATTGAGGCTGATACCCACCACCCTTCTGTAGTAAGAGTGGGCTGAGTCCACATGTCTTCATACAAAACTGTTGCTTCTCCTGGGTCACTAGCTTGGTACAAAATTCAACAACCTGTGTTCTTGTTGTTGGAGTAAAACTTTGCTTGATAGCACCCTCTTGCACCATTTGCTTGATGAAGTGATGGGCGATGGCTATGTGCTTCATGTGAGCATGATGATCCCCTTTTTTTTAAGTGCTATTGGTACATTCCTACCCATCTCTTCCATGAGAAACTATAGCCAACATTCTTCCTTGCCTCCAAAGCTAAGATGTGCATACTCAAACTCCATGATTGAGGTAACCACGACCATTTTTGCTTGTTACATCAGCTTACGACCCCACTCCTCATGAGAAATACATGTCCAAAGATGGACTTGGGAGTTGAAGCCCAATCTGTGTTTGTGTTGTCAATGATGCAATTGTTGCTGCTGTTTCATGTGATCTCGATGTTGATGGTTTTTGCAAGGTAGCAAAACATCTTCTTTACCGCCTCTTGGTACACAGGTTTGAGATTTTTCTTGAGCTTTCTCACAACGCTCACAACCTTTGTGAGGTACAGTCATGTTGCCACCATTAAGAACATGAGACTGCCAAAGGCACTCCTGTACTTCTGCCCCTCATCAGTGTGTCCTTTTCCACTGAAAATGACAAGGTAGTGTCACAACCCAAGTAGTGCACCGATCGGTTCAGCCTTCACCATACTGAACCAGAACAGGACATAGCGACTCTGTAGTAGCAAGAGAATGCGTGAATTTTGTTCATGCATGATCTTGATGCAGAGGAATTAACCGAGAGCATTCCCTCCGTGCAATGGTGGAGCCAGAGGGCTTGTTGCCGGGGGGGTTAGGCCGGATGTCCTTGTGTTCGAATCGGATCGGGGCACGGCGTGGGTGGTGGACGTCACCACTGTGGACGCCCAGTCGGACAAGGTGAAGGAGAGGGACAGGCTCTTCCGGCGGTAGAGGCCGGGAGGGAGAAGCACTACAGGGCCGCCCTTGCGCAGCTGCCGGGGTACCTGCTGTACACGGTGGCTTGGGAGACCTTCGGCGGCCTTAACCCGGATTGTTGGTGCTTTATCCGTTGTTTAGCGACGTTGTGCCTTGAGAGGGGTCGGGCCAGGCGCAGCGAGGCGGACCAGCCCGGTTGGTCGGCGCGGGTGGTGTCCTTGTTCGCGTAGTGGCTCTCTGTTGCTGGGATTTGGCAGCAGTGTCATGTACTCCGCGACTTCGGCTTGTGGAGTGGCGGACTGGACCCGGTGCTGGGCAGTATCACGCTTGTTGAGCTGCTGCGTCCGTGGCCCCTTGGCCCTGTTACGCTATCTGACCTGTGCTACACTGTGCCGTTTGACGGCGAGGAGAATCTCCTCAGTCCTTGACACTTGTTTCCTTGTTTTTCCTCTTCATCGTTTTGTGCCCTGGGTGATGGCTTTTGCATGCTTTCATACCCTGATGATGTGCCAGTCAGGGGCGGCATTTGCATGTTCCTTCTCATTAATCTAGATTTTCCTTTTAAAAAAAAAGGAGTTAAGGTTCCCTACCAAGATCAGACCTCAGGAAGCGCTCTAGGATTGCCTCCTTGGATTCCTCAAATGGAGGGATGTTGAAAAGGAGGCGCATGTCATCATGATAGACAATGATGATGGAAATGTTATGCTCATAGTGTGAGCAGTTGACGCTATAGTCACAATCCTTCTGCTCAAATCCCACACACTCTATCGCTATATCCAGCTTCCGGTTCCAAGCACATGACACTTCCCTAAGGCTAAATAGCTAATTCTGCGACTTACAAACCATGTGTTACTAGCCATCAGAAAGGTAAATTTTAAAGTCTTTAGCCACAATGTAATAGAGAACCGTGTGCTCAAGGGCAAACTATGTGACATCAATAAACGCCTCTCTGTAGTTGACGGCCTTCTGCTACGAGCAGCCCTTCGTGACCAGCCTTGCCTTTTTTAGGTTACCATCAATTTCTCACTACATTTGATCTTGCACTTGATGACCTGATGTCCGGATAGATACTCAATCAGCTCCCACATGTTGTATTCTAGCTATGACTTTATCTGCTGCTTCACTTCTCATGCATTATCTACAACATCTAGTGCAACCATTTCCTCTTGGTTGGACTGTGATTCATGATGTCAACGGTGGTGCTCACCGCAATGACCCAGAGGTCCGAAGAAAGCTGAGTCATGTGTTGCATGGAGTATTCTGACTTCACAAAGGTACGGCTGGAGCATTCTGCTACACAGTTATACTGTGGCAGTGCAAAATGCCTTGAATCTAGCTATTGCAAGGTGGTTCAAGAGCTTATTATTCGGATATTTTCTACGTTGGACGTTACGTAACTCCTTGATCTTCTTGCCAGTCTGGTTCTCAACCATGGCCTTGAACTTGTCAAACCGGTGTTCTTTTAGAGCACCGTCCTTTAGAAACAAAGAAGTACGCGGACGCGTGGATGTGTATGTGGGTGTGTACATGAGTGTTCCAGTGCGTGCGCGTATGTAGTCATGTGTACATGCATGTGTGCATGCATTCGCATGCGCATGGCTCTGTGTGTGTGTGTGTGTGTGTGTGTGTGTGTGTGTGTGTGTGTGTGTGTGTGTGTGTGTGTGTGTGTGTGTGTGTGTGTGTGTGTGTGTGTGTGTGTGTGTGTGTGTGTGTGTGTGTGTG